>WHYT01016886.1:231811-269969 GCA_009806455.1 Tetrax tetrax | reverse complement strand
CCCTCCTTCTAATTTAAACCCATTACCCCTTGTCCTATCACAACAGGCCCTACTGAACAGCCTGTCCCCATCCTTCCTGTAGGCCCCCTTGAGGTACTGGAAGACCGCTATCAGGTCTCCCCGGAGCCTCCTCTTCTCCAGGCTGAACAGCCCCAACTCTCTCAGCCTGTCCTCATAGGAGAGGTGCTCCAGCCCTTTTAGGCTGTGGTCTTTTCAGTTTCCATGATCTAATCAGCATCAGCTTTACCACCGTCAAGATATTATTCTTACATTTGTCCCTAGTACGTATTGTCAAATATGTGTGTACTCAGTAAGGTTATGAAAGGTCTATCCTTCTTCCCATTAACTTTATCAGGTTTGTGCATTCTTGCATCACTCAGTGGGGTTAAGGCCATGTAGCTACATCACTCGTACCATCTGTAAAGATCAGAGATGCATTCTCTTCCAACACCTGGATTTACAGTTGTTTCACCTGCCTGATTTTTATCTGTAATATAATGTTCTAATCTCTTCTGTTGATATATTCATGACTTAAAGCTAGTATAGCCAGCAACTGGACGATCCAGGTAAGTAGAATTCTTCTAGTGGCATGAAATTCCTCTCTGGTTTCAAAACTAATATCATAAGACGTCTTTTTACAGAAATTTAGTGGTGAAAGGAAAGACTAAACCCCAGTTTCTCTCTGATGATTCTGTATTCAGGAACAGGTTTTGGAGTAACAGCATAAAGTAGTAGTTTTCAGGGCATTAAAATAATTAATGATTGTTATAAGACTGAGGGTGGTATCTTCTGATTCTAAAAAAACAGTAATCTGTTAACACTCCCACTAGCTATGTGGATATAAATATAATAGCTATTTGTAATTTTCTCTATATAGATTATAAAATAAGTTTAGGAAGTTTGGTTATCCTGAATGAAAATTAACTTCTTAATGGCACAGTATATCACAGGAAGTGACGCTAATGTATTAGGACTCATATTTAAGACCAATCTTGTCACTAGTAGGTAGAGTGATGCCAGAGGTACTTTTCAGGCATGTTGATGTGTGTGTGAAAGAAGAGAGGTATGCTGGGAACACAACAAGAATGTTAGTGTGATGGGCAACTATGTATCTTTCCATTTTAGAAAAAAAAAGTACTGGCTAGCTACATAGAACTATATTTTAATAAGATGTCCTCTGTATTTACAGTTGTTACCACAGTTGCAAACATATAAGTAACAGAATAATTTTCTCCTGAAATTTCCTTTCCACATTTCTAAAGTGACATCAATAAAATATGCTATATGAGAAATCTATATCCTATCAAATTTAATATTTGCTTTATAATTTACTTCAATGACAGTTGAATTATACGATAAAGAAAGGCATTTTCAAAGGAATGGAATTCTTATCCTTTTTTTTTTTTTTTTCCTGTCACATTGTGTCATATTGCTATGCATGCTTAAATATTTGATATATTCCACCAGATGGTTAGATGTATTGCAATCAGGAGTACAGGGGATTTTTTTGTACAGGGGATTTTTTTGTACCTATCTTTTTTGAAACATTAAACACCCACAGTACAGCAAGAATGAGGTAGGGTGCATCTGAAAAACCACTGTAAACTGTATAAATCTGTTATTTTTGTTACTGTTGCATTAAAATCTGTTTTAATTAGGGCATAGCTTGAATATTTTTTTAAATGTAGAATGAGTATGCTTCTTTCAGGAATTTAAAGGCAATATAATTGCTCGTTTGTAAGCTGTTTAAACGGGAACAAAATTAGAAATTACCAGTTTCAAATTATCTTCTGTATTCCTGTAACTTTAAATACAAGTCTTTAGCAGGAAAAGTACAAAAGCCACCTTGTTAAGAAAAGCAGCTACTGCATATGAATGGAGATATTATTCAACATAAAATCACAAGGCCTTTCAGGACATGAATTTAATGTGCACGTGCAGCAATCTTTCTGACACTGTAAAGCTTTAAAGGATCCATTACTGTCTTCTAGTTTACAATCTGTGCACTAACAGGTTTCATGATAGACAGAGCTATTACACACTCTATTGTGCCAATGTTATTACTTCAGAGAAAGAGAAATTAAACAAAAGATGTGAAATAGAAAAAAGGTATTAACATGTAGCAAAGTTGTTTAAAATACTACAATACATTTCGTGTAATATTATATGACACAAGACAGTGATTGTGTTATTTGAATAAAGAATCGAACCAAAATAATAGTTTAGATTCAGTTCTCTATAATTCTAGTTGAAAACATTGCTGCTGTAAATTAGCTTGAGGGGTAGCATTGCTGAAGCACACTCTTGGAAAGCAGAAAAGTGACTTTCAAAAAGTATCATTTTGGAGAATATTTCTGAAGACTAAGGAAGATCTTTCATACTTCTTCCATATCAGATTCTTCTCAGCTAATACAGGTAATACTAATACTAAAAATTCTGAGCCTTAATACTGACAGGATCATGCTGTCAGGAAATGCACATTTTTTATTTAGTTTTATGTTTTGCTGTGGTTTTACTTAAGCAGACAGCAACATGAATAAAGGCACACTTGGTAACAATCCACTTGCTTTAAGGCCTTCATATTCAACTCTTGTTGACATCAACAGGGCAACTCATTTAGGTAAAGTATAGGACCTACAACCTTGCCTTTTTGCATTGTAGGGCAGATCCATGTTAATATGTTTTTAAGAATCTAAGCTACTGTGCTGAGGTTAAAGGACAAAATTCTGATTTGAGGTAACAGATCGGAGAACTAAATGGTGTAAAAATGTGTGACTAATTTCATCTGAGATTCCCTCAAGAATCCTACCTGGCTTCTGCCTGCCACAGCAGGATGGGCTTCTCTTCCATGTCCCGTGTCCCATTTTTCAGAACCATGCAGAAAGCCTTCATGTTCCAGAGTCTATGAAACAGCAGCAAGCACCTATGTTTCAGCAAGTGTATGTACAAAAGGAACCATTCCTAATGGCAGCAGCAAGAACAATTCTTCATAAATGCGGGTAGAAATTAAGAATTGGTGTACAAATAGCTAATCTTCCAGTTTATCAAAGACAAATTTGCAAGTCCATGTAACTGGCTCTGCAGACTAAACACATTACAGCTTACACATTTCCAAGCCAAGCTTCACTGCCCATTCCTTTGGTGTATTTTAAGACTTTTCTATTTAACAAAAGAAGAAAGTTGTTTCATATTTTGATTTTTTAATCGCTCTCAAAAGCAAGAAGTTGGCAAAACATCAGTATTGGCACGATTTTATGAATTTTGCACAGATGTTCATAAAACTACTGTAATCTTCATAACTGCACTTATCATTTGGACATTCACAGAAGGATATTGACTTTAAATACCAAATTAATTTGAATATTAATTAAGATGTCATTGTTACTATGTGAGTACAATCTTTATCTTTTGGAATATTGGCACATTTTGCAGTATGGTAAAATCCTATAATGCTATAGAGTGAGTTTGGGAAAGCAACAAAGTATCATTTTTAGGAAAAAAAAATGCAAGAGAGCTTTAATCTTCTTGCACCTTGACACAAAGATCTACTTCAGTCTAGCTCCACAACAATAGATTTTTGGTTGTACGCCAGCTGCATGAACAGGCCAACATGGCATTTGTTAATGACATTTCCTTCAAACATGTCAGAATACCTAAAGTCTTTGTTGAGGTTTTGTTTAGTGAGGGGGGGCCTAAGGTGGTAGCTTCTGTAGGAAACCACTAGAAGTTGCTCCCCTTTGTTCAGTGGACTCGGCTGGGCCTAGGGCAGATATGCTGCTGGCCAAGGCCGAGCTGATTGATAGTAGAATGTTCTGTGATAACGCCTCTCCGATAACGTATTTAAGAAGGGGAAAACAGAAAAAAAAAAGAGAAGAGAAGATGTGAAGAAGCTGAGTGGGGGCAGAGGCACAGAGGGGGAGGCGCAGGCCTCATGGGCCTTGCAGGCCTCACCCTCTGGCCTCTCCCCAGGCAGCCAACTGGGCCCAACTCAGCCCAGTCTGGCTGCAAGAAGTGGAGAGGAGTTGAGATGGATGATGTGAAAAGATCCTGAGAGGCTTCTGCCAGCCTGTTGTGAAGAACTTTTCCTGTGAGAGAAACAGCTGCAGTCACCAAGATCAGTGCAGAAGGAGGGGGAGGAGTAATGCGGCTCCTGGCCAAGATTCCCCTGCAGCCTGTGGTGATGACCATGGTGGAGCGGGTTGTCCCCCTGCAGCCCATGGAGGTCCATGGAGGAGCAGAGATACACTTGGAGCCCGTGAAGGACCCCACACCGGGAGAGGTGGATGCCTGAATGAAGCTGTGGCCCATGGAGGGCCCTCTGGGGCAGCCGTTCTGGAGAGACTGCACCCTGTGGAAGAGATGACCCACGCCAGAGAAGTTTAATGAAGGACTGTGGTGTATGGGACCCCACACTGGAGCAGGGGAGGAATGTGAGGAGTTCTTCCCCCAACTATGAAGCAGCGGCATAAAACAACGCATGATGAACTGACCGCAACGCCCATTCCCTCTTCCCTCCTGTGCCACTCGGTGGGGGAAGGTAGTAGAGATAATGTTAAGCTCAGGAAGAGGGAGGGGTGGGGAGGAGGTTATCCTGTTTCTCTGTCTCATTCTCCTGCTAGTTGTAGTAATAAATGAATAGTTTTCCCCAAGTGGAGTCTGTTTTTGCCCGTGACGGTAACATTAAGGATTTTCTTCCTGTCCTTATCTCAAACCTTGAGCCGTTTTTCTTATATTATCTCTCCCTATTATCTCGGAGGGTGGAGGGAGTGAGAGAGAGACTGTGTAATCTGCTCCCAATCGGGGCTGAACTACGACAGTCTTATCCCTTTTAACTGAAAACAGTATGTATTTCCATGTTTTGTTCTTTAAGAAGGCAGATACAATTTTAAATATTTGTAACAATAAAGTTCCCAATTGTTATCTCTCCTTCCTTTCTTTCCTTCCTTCCTTCCTTCCTTCCTTCCTTCCTTCCTTCCTTCCTTCCTTCCTTCCTCCCTTCGTTCCTTCCTTCCTCCCTTCGTTCCTTCCTTCCTTCCTTCCTCCCTCCCTTTATCTTTCCTTTCCTCTCTCCCTTCCTTTTTCCTTCCTTTCTTCTCTTACCTCTTTACTTCCCTCCTTCTTTCCTTCCTCCTGGTGGATTAAAAGATGCATATGAGCCATCAATGTGTGCTCACAGCACAGAACGCTGGGCAACCAGGGATGCAGCAAAATAACTGTGTGGCCAGCAGGTCAAGGGAGGTGATTCTCCCCCTCTACACCACTCTCCTGTGACCCCATCTGGAGTACTGCATCCAGCTCTTGAGCTCTCAGTACAGGAAAGCCGTGGACTTGTTGGAGTGAGTCCAGAGGAGGGCCACAAAAATTATCAAAGGGATGGAACATCTCTCCTATGAAGACAGGCTGAGAGAGTTGGGGCTGTTCAGCCTGGAGAAGAGGAGGCTCTGGAAAGACCTTACTGTGGCCTTTCAGTACTTAAAGTGGGGTTCTAAGAAAGATGGGGACAAACTCTTCAGCAGGGCCTGTTGTGATAGGACAAGGGGTAATGGTTTTAAAATAGAACTAAGCAGATTCAGACTGGACAATGAGAGCGGTGAACAGGTTGCCCAGAGAGGTGGTAGATGCCCCATTCCAGGAAACACTCAAGGCCAGGTTGAACTGGGCTCTCAGTAACCTGATCTAGCTTAAGATATGTCCCTGCTTCTTGCAGGGGCATTGGACTAGATGACTTTTAAAGGTCCCTTCCAACCCTAACCATTCTCTGATTTTATGATCCCTCCTGTTTCTGTTGCTAAGGTTAGTTGTAGTGGATCACTCAAAACTCTAAGTGCCTACCAGTTCATTTGCATTTTTCAGATTAAGCTGCTGTTATTGCCTTGTTCCTGATCTTATACTGGAAGATGACAAATTAAATTTAGAGTAATTACGGCCTGTGGATTATACATTGATTTGCTGACAATTTCTTGTCATTTCCTGAAGTACAGCTTTTGCAATCTTGCAGTTACACAATTTATACTAGGATACTACCTATTTGGCCTTGAAAGCATTTGTGAAGCTGGTGGATGAAGAATAAATGGTATTGGGCAACAAGGAGCCATTAAGACAGTTAAGATACCCACTTCCGTCCAATGACAGGTTGGAGCATATAACAAACACAGCTTGCTTTCATCCAAGGATTCTAATGTAATAGAAAAATCACTGTGATAGCATAAGGGAAAAAGTAGAGAAGTTCAAAAATCCAGTGTGGTTGGTAATTATCACAATAATGTAAAATCTTTGTTTCTGGAAATGTGGATTTTGATCACATATATTGCATCACATATAATAATATATATTGATCATATACCCTAGATAGCGTATAAGAAAAATTGCATGTATTTCTTTTACTTTCCAAGTCTTTTATTGTATTATTCTCTTTTGTCTTTTGAGAATGTTTTAAGAATTTTGCATATGGAGGCTGGAAACTTCCCATGACGCTTTGATTATATAAAAATTGCTTTAATTCCCATTGTAATGAGTAGGAGGTATATTTTAATGCTTCAAGGGAGAATCTAACTGCTCACTTTCCTTATCTCTGGCACATTGCTAATTCAAGCACACATTATAAAAGGAAATTCCCCTATTTTCATCAAAACTTGAATGTTAAATCTTCATGTTAATGATGAAATCTCATGGCTTGTTTGTTTACAGCAACAGAGTTTTACTCTTTATCCTTAAGGAATTAAGCATTTAGTATTGTGGGTTATTAAAATGATTTATCTACTTTTAAAAATTTTCTTCTTATTTTATTATTTGTCTTACTGTTATAACTGCAGAAGTAATCCATCTACAGCGATCAGCTTTTAAACTGCCAGTATAAACACCTTCCTTTATGATACATTTGAACTGACATACCCTCTTCTAGTCTAACTTTTTAAGTAAGAGGCAAATTAAGAAAATAATTCAACAAAGCATTATGATAAAATTTTGCCCTTATAAAAGAATTTACTCCTCAGTAGTATTTACTCTATACTTTGATTTTGAGAGTAGCATTCAGAAGTAGAAAAAATATTGGTTTTCTTTGTTTCTTTTGTTCATAATTATGTTGCCTTCAGGAAATATAATACTTAAAGCAATTGAAAGAGCCAGATTTTTCTTTGCAAAGCCACCTTATTAAGTAGAATGAGATGGGATATTTCTCTGAGTGTATGTGGGGTTTTTTTTCGTATCTATAAGACAGAAATTAAATGCCAAATTTCCAGTTGCACTTTATGAACTCCAAACACCTTTTTTCTTGTTTTAGCAGATCAAACCCTCACAAATTAGTGTTATATGATCATGAAAGATAATTAATTTATTTATGAATATGTATAAAGAGAACAATTATGTGTAAAAAAAAAAGACAATATAAAGTAGTATTTCAGAATTGTATCATATGGTTCTTCTTTTAACTATGCACGCTAGTAAAGTTATGTGACATTAGAAGCAAAAGTGTTTCTGAGGAAAATCTGACTATCAGAGAAAATGAAAGTGTAGAGAGCTAAGGGAAAGTTAGCAGTGTGTTTTGTCTTTTTGTTGAACAGGTTTTTATTACGTTTAAAAGTGTGAGGCAAATTCAGACAGGGAATGTTAGTTTCTTAAATGTAAAATTCAAGATGGACTAGAAGCAACTTCCGTAGGTGACTGTGGGACACTTATTTTCATATCATTCTGTATAGATTCTTGTGACAGCGGGGCTTTTTTTGTGCTTGGCGCTCTTTCTCTGCCTATATTTCTTTTGAAGAGCAGAGCATTGGAATATAAAATCACATTTATGCAGAGACAAATTATGTTGAGGTTTTTTTTCTGACAGAGATTGCAGAGAAATTTACAGTCCAGCATCCATGAAAGAAATGTTTAATTCCACAAACATTTGTTTATTGATATGGAAAATTGTTTATGTCTGTAAAAAAGAGCATAACATTTATTAGTATTTTGGAAGAAACTCAACCTATTCTCCCAAACATTGTTTCACAGAGAAAATGCTTGGCACAGTACAAAAGTGATTGAGGAGAGGTTTGAGGAAGAAATTGAGTTCACTGAAAAGACAGAAATGAAGAAAGATCAAATGCTGAAACATTGATTACACCAGAAAGCATGTTCTGATTTTAATATCAAAGTCTATAGGAAGTCCCATATTTTGGAGCTGTGAGAGTTATGACTCAAAAAAAGCAAAATACATGATGGAAGGTCTCAGAACAGTAACCTATGGGAAAGCAAGTGTTGACATGAATGTGTATACAGTGTAACCTGAAAGTGAGCAAATCTGATCGTTTTCAGGCAAATTAACAGAGGTATCAAGAGGAAGCAAAGTCACAGAAAGAAGACTTCTACCAGGAAAATGAAAGTAGTCCTGGAATTAGAGGAAAGAAATCAATAAGAAAATACTAAATCCTTGTAAAAAATAAATTATGTGGTCTTTTGGTTTCCTTCAAATCTTATATAATACAGCTTGAGCATGTGTCTGTTTCAGTGGCAAATTCCACGTTTTACTAAATTTTCACAATACATTTCCTGTATTTTGACTTAATAAACAATACATAATATTATAGACGAAGTAAATTTGTTACATCTCATGGAAATACATAACCTTGTTTAAACCAGTAACAAAGATAGATCATTAGTGTCAGAATAGATGCTCAAAAGAGCAGCAAGTGTACCTGGATGGCATGAAACACACTTAAAGAGAACCACTACATCTTCATCAGGGCATCAAGGCAGAACTATTGTCCATGAAATATGTTAAACTCATATTTCCAATTCATTTCCAGACAGTCATAGTAAAGAGTGGAACATCAATGTGGAAGTCTCAACAAATACCCACCAGAAAGTCATGTCATGGTCAACAGATTTTCTCTCAGTCATTTGATCTCATCCATGATCAGCCACTCCTGAATAACACAGCTGTTGGAGTAATAAAGCTACTATGGAAGTACAGCCACTCTAGACATCCTCTGTACTCATGTTCACCAAGTGATCTCCACAGACTGGGAGAGGCTATTGGTGACTTGGTACATTCTTCATGACCTTGTTGGTCTTGGAAAAAAGAGTTAATGTTCCAGGAATTTCAAGGTGATAGCAAAACTACATTACTTTTTTTGGTTGATTTTCTTGCCCATTCGGGTATCATAGAATCATAGAATCCTTAAGGTTGGAAGAGACCTCCAAGATCATCAAGTCCAACCATTAACCTAACACCACCATGCCTACTAAACTATGTCCTGAAGTGCCACGTCTACACATTCTTTGAACACCTCCAGGGCTGGTGACTCTACCACTTCCTTGGGCAGCCTCTTCCAGTGCTTGACCACTCTTTCAGTAAAGAAGTGTTTCCTAATATCCAACCTAAACCTCCCCTGATTAGGCTGTTTCCTCTCATTGTATTACTAATTACTTGGGAGAAGAGACCAACTCTCACCTCCCTACAACCTCCTTTCAGGTAGTTGTAGAGAGCAATGAGATCTCTCCTCAGCCTCCTCTTCTCCAGACTAAACAATCCCAGTTCCCTCAACTGCTCCTCATAAGACTTGTTCTCCATATACCTCACCAGCTTCATTGCCCTTCTCAGGATGTGCTCCAGCAACTCAAAGTCCTTCTTGTACTGAGGGGCCCAAAACTGAACACAGTATTCAAGGTGTGGCCTCAGTAGGCCAGTAGAAGCAGTTAATAGAGAGAGGAAGGTATTATGTAAAATTATGTGGTGAATAAAGACTCATGCAAGTGAGAAAAGGATACAAATATTCAAGAAGGGTAAAAGAAATTAAATACCACTTGTGACTTCGTTGCAAGGGACAATAACAGAGTAAGATATAATATGTATAGTGGGCTGAGGGAGAAAATAAAATCTGAGAAAAGATCCTGCACCTACCTTTTGGCTTGTTACCAAAAATTGACGCAAATCAAGACATTCGTAACTGGGAGTAAAATCAGAAAAAAAATTGATGGAGCTAAAAAGGAAGACACAAAAATGTCATCCTTGTATTTGACTACCCAGCATCTACGCAGTAGGGGAAAAATGGTCAGTGACTATATGTTTTCTTTGACAGACAGTGAATGTCTTTCTCTGTGTAGCTGTTCATGAGGTTTTGGGACCACTTCGTAGCATCCTAGGAGAACATGATGAAGAAGATTGCAATACTGCACTGGAGTCTGTCATCTAACTTGTCATTCATAGTAATGGTGGATGGAATATTTTAAAAATACTCAAACCATCTTGGACTAATTATGCTCTCTTATCTGTTATGAAAGAGGTTGGGACTGACAGTTGCTATCCCACTGAGGCAACAAAAAGTAGCAAAAGAAGAGTTGCTGCCTTCTGCTACCTACTATAGAAGCAGGATCCTGTGCTAGAACTGCTCTTCTGCAAATTTCTGGCCATATTTTACTAAATAGAGGGTGCATTTAACTCTTGTGGATTTACAATTCAAATAATGATTCTTTGCTTGTTTTATGATATAGTTAACGGACAGAAACCACAACATAGTTCTGTTTCTGTTAAAAAGAAAAGTATTGCCTCAAAAGTATTAAAGTGTCAAACTCTTACAAACATCTTATAGGAACAAGTTGGATCTGCAAGGTTTTCAGATATAGTTCTTAAATTCAGTTTGAAAGTGCAGGTTCCTATAGGGCACCTCAAGTTTTACCTCAGCTTATCTAATGTCAATGTAGTAAATTGTTGAGTACTCCTTCAGTTTATTGGCATACAGCTATTAATTTTAAAAATTATTATTTTTTAACTGAAGTACCTTTACTTGAGCAATTTTAGACATTTTTACAGATGAACTTGGTATTGTATACTTAAACTTACCTCATGAATATTTTAAGCTACATTAAATTACAAGGTACCATATTTCTTTTTATTACACAAGTACATCAGGTTATTTGATCTTTTTGTGTACTGGTCAAATTGTAATTCAGTTAAGCAAAAAACATAATGTCATATTTAACTTTTCTTTTTCTTCTATTTCCCTCTTCCTTACAAAAATAATTACAAAAAAAATCCTCTAGTCTAAGAAGGAAATATCTATGAGAGTCTTCTCTGCATATGCATTTATGTTGTCCTTTTATTATATTACACTATATTGCTTATATACTTATCTTACACTTTTTACTCAAAGGAAGAAGAATACTATGCTGATAATGGAATAATCTTCCTTATCTACTACTTGTGTTCTTTTCTGGGGACCTTTCCTTGTACACTTTTCTTGCTCACTTCTACTGTTTCAAATTCCCCCAAATTGTTTCTATTTTTAAAGTCTGCTGTTCTTTTAATTAGCTTTTGTTATCTTTTGCCATGTGTCTTAGCCAAGTTCATTCTTTTCCAGTTATCCTTCTCACATTTTTCTTGATCGCACTCAGGTTTTCTTCTGCTCCATCACTATAACATTTGAAAGCCTTCTATGTAAAATCAATAGCAATAGAAAAGTTCCTAAGCTGCCATGGATTTACTTATCATCAGCATTAATCTTTATTAGTTTTCTCTTTCCCCCTACCCCTCATCTTTCAAGTTTTTATTTTGTTTTGTTCCCACATAGTGTAACTTAATGTAAGTTTTTATTAACCTTTCTATCCTTTCTTCTGACACAATACATTCCAAGAGAATATAGAGAATAACATGCAACTGAGAAAACTTGAAAGTACTACCACAAAGTTTGACTTCCAAAAATTTTACCTCAAAATCTTTCTAGGACATGAATTCTTCTTACATATATCCAGATTGCCAATACTAAGCCATAAGAAACAAACAAATAAATAAATAAATGCAAATGTCAAGGAAATCAAAGAAATGCAGATAAGATAAAAGTGCAGTACATACTGAAAGACTGAGAAGTGGAAGACAAATAGTCCGCTTTTATCCAGGCTTCCCTCAGGACTAATTTCCAGAGTTGAATGCAGTTGTCCCAAATGAAAAGATATTTTAGGGGGATTTGCAGTCTATTTCATTTGTGCCTGTCCTTTCCTATGTGATTTGATAGTTCTGACTATAAGAGTCACCATCTGTAAGGGAGGAGAAGCTTACCTTTCCAGGACAATATCATTTGATATCTTAGATAAATACATGAAGATCTAAGTAATATCTGCTTTTTGCTAAGAATTTGGCAGAATATATAGATAACCACTTCAATGTTAAGAGAACTTTCTGCGATCATAATTACTTGGTCCTTAATAGCAATACATCACAAAAAATAACACATGACACTGAAATGGTATGAACACTAAAATATTATGATTGTCTCTTGCTATGTTTCTTATTTCACTTTTGGTGTTTTAGGTTCTAAGTGTTTCCTTCTAATTTCTTTTTCATGTTTCTCAAAAAAAAATCCTTTAAAATGTCATACTCATGTCTCCCTGCCTCTTTACTGAGATCCCACCAGTTATAGAATCACAAAATTATTCTGAGAGAATGAGACCATAGGAGATGACCTCGTCAACCTCCTGCTTCACCATTCTAAAACAAAGTCAGCAGCCATATATGTCCGTCTAGTTTACACTCATCAATGGCCCCACAAATCTTGTAAGAGTGCTAGTTCTTAGGAAAATTATTTTTAACTTCTCTTTTTTTTACTGATAATTCAGGGTAAATTAGAACAGCTTTCCAATAAAAAATTGAAGCTTCCAGATCTTTTTACATTGCTTACAATTTGATTACTGTCCCTGGGTAGCTATAGCTTTTCCTTCTATAATGTCTTAGATTCTAAATTCATTATGTAATGTTCCATATACACTCATTATATACTGTATGAAAATGAAAAGTCCAGCAAAGTTTAGTAGATCTTCTGAAAGTCCTAGGATGAATCTCAGTCATACAAGGAAATTCAGATCTTTTTAAAAGCTTCATTTCCTTCATTTCTTTTTTTCTTTTCTCCTTTGTTTTTTCTTCTCTCCAGCTCTTTCTTCCCTATTAGAATTTTTTACGAGTTATATCGAGTGAAAACATTGATGCCTTTGCAGTTGAAAAAACCTATAATATGCTCTAATTACTCATCAGTCATTTCAAAGGCCATTTTAAATGAACAGTGAAATCTCAAATGTTATTTATTAATGTTCCTCAGACAAAAAATGTATTTTGTTCAATGCTCTTAAATAGCTTTGGAGTCAGTATGTGCAAATTTACCCCTGTCATCATTCTATTCAGAGAAAAAAAAAAAGTGATTGGACAATCTGCAGAGAAAGCAAGAAAAGACAATTATTTTATGTTCCAGTCAGTTACTTTCAAGTGACAGTCCTAATGGAAGTAGGGAATGTATTTGATGCAGGTTTGTCTAAGAGTGTTGAACTGGCTCCAAAGTCACTGTTTTACTTACTAGAAGTTAGAACTAAGTCAGCAGTTTGTTGGGCTCAAGGTAAGGAGGATTCACATAGGTCAATCATTTGGAGTGTAATAAACAACAGATACAGTAATTCTGCTTGGCAGTTACACTGCAGGCATTGAGAGCTGCAACCACAAATCAGAAGTGCTTACTCAAATGTTCCATGACTCTTCTTATCACTTTTTCAGAAGGATGTCATCATTCAATGAAATGAACATGCTGCCACTATTAAAAATATATAACTAAGCTATAGCTCTAAGAAGTTGAAAGCCACTTGAACCTATATAATTCTCCACTCCACTAAGTCAAATCACTTTGACATCTTCAGTGTTTTCATGCAAAATCTTTCTAACTTTACTTGCTAGGCATCTTATTTGTAGAGGACTACACCTCGAAAAAGACATAAAACTCACCTCAAAGTTAAATAACGTGAACAGAAACAGAGCCAAATAATATAATTTCATGGGAAAGAAAAGAGAGGGATTTTTTTAGAGTTTGCAAAACTGTGCTGGTTTTGGCTGGGATAGAGTTAATTTTATTTAGAGTTAATATAGCTAGTATGGAGCTATATTTTGGATCTGTGCTGGAAACTGTTGATAACATAAGGATGCTTTAGTTACTGCTGAGCAGTGCTTACACAGAGTTAAGGCCTTTCCACCTCTCACACCACACCACCAGCAAGTAGGCTGGGGGTGCAGAAGAAGTTGGGAGGGGGCACAGATGGGACAGCTACCCAGCTGAACAAAGGGATATTCCATACCACATGACATCATGCTCAGCATATAAAACTGGGGGAAAAAGAAGGAAGAAGGGGACATTCAGAGTGATGGTGTTTGTCTTCCCAAGTAACCGTTAAGTGAGATGGCTGAATATCTATCTGCTATGGGAAGTAGTGAATGAATTCCTTGTTTTGCTTTGCTTCCGTGTGTGTGGCTTTTGCTTTGCCTATTGAACTGTTTTTATTTCAACCCATGAGTTTTCTCACTTTTACTCTTTGAATTCTCTCCCCTATTCTGCCATGGAGTGAACAAAAAATTAAAACATGTCAAGTCTGATTCGTATTTAAATACTTGCATTTTGTTTGACTATTTAGCCTGAGTTTTAGAAAGGTTTAAACATCACGTATGTTGTCAGTATGATGTACAGGAAGCCTTGTAAGTGAGGATCAAGCACTGTAAATCTTTGTCTTTTAATTGAGGAAAGAAAACTCAAATTCCAAGAAAGAGGGTGATTTGTATGTGACAGTTCACTGTGTTATTTTGGGAAGAGTGTCTGTAGGTATATATAAAAAACTTTAGCTTCTCAACATGTCTTTTCGACTTCAGTTGGAACTGCAAATCTAACACAGCAGTAATACAGCCCTAATCATTGACAGTTATTCAAGACAGAGAATCCTATATTCAACATCCCAGTCTACAAACTTGCTTCTATTAAAAAAAAAAAGAGGGGCGAGAGGTGCGGAAAGCATCAACGTTGTATTAGGTATGAGAAAGAGATGGCTTTGGCAATAAAATCACCAGGCAGAGGTCTGTAATCTCATGATGTGACCAGAGTTATCAGGCAGAAGCACTGGGATTCTATAAAGAGTTGTAGCTGAGTTATAGCTCAAGTTGTTTGAGAGAAAGAAGAGAAGGGGGAGCCCAAGACTAAAGAAATAAATGAAAACCCTCTTGTTCTGAATACAACCACTCATCCTTCTATAAAGATACTGTATGGAAAACAGGAGCCGAAGAAAGGCATACAGAATTGAGAAATATGTTTTTAATGGTCTGTAAATTATAAAGGTTTATTCCTTAATTGGAGAAACATTAGGGTGTTTAAAAACTCTGTGCCAACTTTCCTCCTTACATCTATTGTGTACTTTTAAGAAGTAAGCTATGGTACAAGACTAAACAGATCATACTAACACTGGGGTAAAAAGTGTTTTAAGTACAGATAGCCTGAGGAATAAGGGCTAAGCTGAAGGTAAAGGCTTTTAGAACAATTTGGTAGACCTATGTCCTACAGGGTGAATAGGGAATAAAACTCATCTGTTGGTCTAGCATCTTGTACTGAGTCTGGCTGGAATGGAGTTAATTTTCCTCATATAATCATATAGAATGGTTTGAGTTGCAAGGGATCTTAAAGATCATCTTGTTTTAATCTCTCTGCCATAAGCAGAGACACCTTCCCCTAGACCAGGTTGCTGAAAGCTTCATTCATCCTGGCCTTGGACATTCCAGGAATGGCGCTTCTCCAGGCAACCCGTTCCAGTGCCTCACCACTCTCACAATAAAGAATTTCTTCCTAATAGCTAATCTAAATCTACTTCCTTTCAGTTTAAAGACATTACCGCTCGTCCTATCACTATACTACCTGATAAACCATCCCTCTCCACCTTTCCTATAGGCCCCCTTTAAGTACTCGAAGGCTACTATGAGGTTTCCCTGGAGCCGTCTTGTCTTCAGGCTAAACAACTCTAGCTCTCTCAGTCTGTCCTCATAAGAGATGCTCCAATCCCTGGATCATCTTTGTGGTCCTCTTCTGAATGCACTCAAGCAGGTCCATATCTTTCTTATGCTGGATGTAGTACTCCAGGTGGGGTCCCACAAGAGCAGGGTAGAGGGGGAGAATCACCTCCCCTCTACCTGCAAGCCACACTTCTCAGCAGCCTGTATGGTGGCGTTTTACATTTATGACTAAAGAAGTATTGATAACAAATGTTTTGGCTATTGCTGAGCAGTGCTTGCACAGGATAAAAACCTTCTTAGTTTTTCACTCTGTCCCTACAGCGAGTAGGCTAGGGGTGGGAAGGAGGGAAGCGTCACCAATGGGACAGCTGATCCAAACTAACCAGCGGGGTATTCCATGCCATCTAGCAGCATGTTCAGCAATAAGACTTGAGGGTGGAGTCTTTCCAAAGTATCCATTGCTTGAAAAATGGCTGGGCATCAGTCTGCTGGTGGGAGGTGGTAAATGATCACCTCTGCATCACTTGGTTTTCTTTCTCTTTTTTTTCTTCACTTATTAAACTGTCTTTATCTTGACCCACAAGTTTTTCATAGTTTTATTCTTCTGATTATCCCCCTCATCCTTTCTCATGGGATGAGTGAGTGGCTGGTGAGCACTAGGTTTCTGGCTACTACACAGCTACATCACACAACAAAAATCCAGTGATTAATATGATATTTTGTTATGCTAGTTTAAATAAATGCCTGAATATGTTAAAGCAGAAAAGGGCAGGAATGATAAGTAAATCAAAAGCTTGGTCTGAAAGGGCTTTTCATCTCTTCTGCAGGTAGAAGAGATAACAAGCTTATAACTCAGGCACTAAATTCAAAGGGAAAAATATGAAATTAAAGGATCTTTTACAGTTTATATAGTATCTTTTCAAACTATTACAAGCAAAAAAAAAAAAAACCAAACAATAATATATTCCTGATTCTACAGAGAAAACATTGTAAGAGAGAACCAAGAAGACATGCACCTTGGCAGCAAGTAGCATTTTGCTGGGTTCACTTTATTTCCAGATTTTAATTCAGGGTTGTAGACATCCAGTTTTGTCTTTGGGTTTTTGTGAAGCTTTTTGCATGAATCAACTTTTATATGAAACATTTTTACATTATAAAAATTTTATAAGCATATTGAAAAAAAATCTATGCTAAGATATAAGCCATGTAAAGTTTCGTATTTAATTATATTACATAACATCCAGTTATGTCTCTGTTCCCATTGGCATGCAGATTTTCCTTCATAAACCAACCCTTTGGTTGTAACTAGATGTAAAGGTCATTTCAAGTATAGATTTTTTAAGCCTTTTCACAAGTTTTATAGAAAATAGAGGTGATTGTTTAGGGAAGCTGGCTTCCCTTTCATGGCTCTACCTGCATAAGCTGCATAAGGTGGCTATACCAGGCTTAAGCTAGCCTGGGTACTCAGCAAAGTTTTTCTCTTTCTTCCACTACAAAAGGCTTTGATGATCTCTAAAACCTATGTGAATGCAAACAACACTCCCATAGAAATTAATAACATAGACTTCCCTGTTCCTTTTGTTTGGTTAATCAGGATAGAAATTCATGCACATGGACCTTCCTAGTAGCTGTCCATATACAATTGGTCTACCCAGGAGTGGACCCCAGATCTCAGTTCCCCTAGTTGCTGGTCTCCTGACCTCTCATCCATACTCTCCACTGGAAGTTCTCTAGCTGTTTCACATATATACACATGAACATGCACATGTGCACTCATGCACTAGAGAACACATGTGAAAATACTCAGGACTACAGTTTAACAAGAAGGTAGAGATGGAGGGTGTATCTGGGGCTTAGGCACAAAAATGCTCTGATCAGCATCCCCTCCCCTCTCCAATTTTCCACTCTGGTTTGTCTCTGATCTGCCCTGACGTCCTTCTTTACTCTCCTTCCACTCTTCCTCTAAACATCCCATAATAAGTTTTGTAAATTCCTACATCCTCCTTAAAGCACTTCTTCACAAACAAAGCTCAGAAAATAAAATCATTTCAATAAGAATACACACAAAAATCCTGGGAAAATAAAAATATCTTTTAGAAGATCAAACACGGGAGTTCACATCTATTTAATGTGCTTCCACTTAAGAACCATTAAAGTAATCCACATTCATGATTTATATATATATATAGATAACATGATTTTTTTTCTGAAAAATTTGTATGTGTTATGTGCAGAAATTTTCCAACAAATCTCTCTCTTGGGCTATAAGATTATATATCACATGATGAGATTCAGAGATTCAGCATCCAAAAGCTACATAGCACTAAAAATATAAGCTCAAACAATAGTCTAGTTCAAGTTTGAATAGCTTCCATGAAAACTTTATCTTGCTTTTTAAAGAAAAATAAAATAATTTTAATGAGGTCTGTGGTAACATCATCAGACAAGTAAGACTTACGTTAGTTGAGACCAGCCATCTCTGAAGATTTTTGTTGCAAATGATGCATTTTTAAATGTTTTACTTTATGAAGTATTCAACTAAAACCCTACAAAAAAAAAAAAACCCAAAAATGCTGTAAAGTGAGATTGGAGATTCCTTTTATCCCCAACACACCTAAAGAAGTTTTTCTTGTTGCTCTTGATTTTCAGATCAAATTCTGTTAGGGCTTTAGCCTGCCTTACCTGATCCCTGGCCACTCAGACAATTTCTCTGTAATTCTCCCAGACTACTTGTCCTTGTTTCCATCCTCTGTAGGCTTCCTTTTTTTTTTCAGTTGGTCCAGAAGCTCCTTGTTCATCCATGCCAGCCTCCTGGCATTTTTGCCTGGCTTCCTCTTGCATCGCTCCTCAGCTTGGAGGAGGTTCTCCTTGAATATCAGCCAACTTTCATGAGCTCCTCTTTCCTCCAGGGCTGTATCCCATGGCATTTTACCTAGCAGATCCCTGAAGAGGTCAAAGTCTGCTCTGCTGAAGTCCAGGGTAAAGAGATTGCTGCACTCCCTCCTCGCTGCCCTGAGGATTTTGAACTCCACCATCTCATGGTCACTGCAGCCAAGGCTGCCCTTGAGGTTCCACGTCCCCTATCAGCCCCTCCTTGTTGGTGACAACAAGGTCCAGCATAACACCTCTCCTAGTTGGTTCCTCTATCACTTGCAGGAGGAAGTTATCATCCACAATTTCCAGGCACGTCCTGGATTGCTTATGCCCTGCTGTGTTGTCCTTCTAACAAATATTAGTCCCCGCCCCGATGAGAAGCAGGGCTTGTGACTTGAGGCTGCTCCTATCTGTCTACAGAGGACCTCATTTGCTCAGTCTTCCAGGTCAGATGACCTGTAGCAGACCCTCACTGTAATGTCACCTGTCACTGTCCTCTCTTTAATCCTGATGCATAAACTCTATGTCAACTCCTCATCTATCCCCAGGTGGTGCTCCATCCACTCCAGCTGGTTGTTGACATAAAGGGCGGCATGCCCTCCTCATCTCCCCTGCTTGTCCTTCCTATAGACCCTATATCCCTCCATTCTAACATTCCAGTTATAGGAGTAATCCCACCACATCTCCATGATGCCAACAAGGTCACAGTCTTGTTGTAGCACATCTGTGCTTCTATAAATCCTTTTGGGATGTGTTGATTCCAGAGCCTGGGGAAATGTAATTGTGATTTAGGGAATGCTAGCAGTTTCTTAGGGTATCCGGTAGAAAACTCTTGCTCTAGTAAATTATAATTCAGAAGGACCTCAAGATGCTGCAGAAGTGGACCAACAGGAACCTCATCAAGTTCGACAGCACAAAAGAAAGTCTTGCCCCTGCGGATGCATAATCTCATGCACCAGTACATGCTGGGGACCCACTGAAGCAGACTTACTTCATTGTTCTGGTGGACAATAAGTTGAACATGAGCCAACATTGCTCCCCTGTGACAATGTAAGCAAACAGTACCTGTGGCTGCATTAGGCAAAGCATTGTCAGCAGGTTGAGGGAGGTGATCCTTCCCCTCTGTTCAGCCTTGGTAAGAAATCTGTGAAGTGCTGGGTCCCAATCTGGCCTCCCCAGTACAAGACAGACAGACAAATAGTAAAGCAAGTCCCTCAAAGAGCCACAAAGATGATGAAGGGACTAGAGCATCTAGCATACAAGGAAAAGCTGAGAGAGCTGGGATTCTTTGACCTGGAGAAAAGAAGGCCCAGGAGCATCTGATCAATATGTATAATACCTGATGGCGGGGAGTAAAGCAGAAGCACACTCCTCTCTGTGGTGCCCAGAGGACAAGAGGCAAAGGGCACAAACTGAAACACTGGAAATTAGATTTAAACATAAGGAAACTGTGACGGTGGCGAAAGACTGGAAGAGGTTATCTAGAGAAGCTGTGGAGTCTCCACCCTTGGAGATATACAAAATCCAACAGGATGTGCCGTGAACAATCAGATCTGGGTGACCTCACTTCGAGCAGGGTGAGCTGGACTCTGTGATTGCCAGAGGTCCCTTCCAAACTCGACTATTTTTTTCTGTTTCTGCCTACTCCAGTTCCTTGAGCTGTTTTGTCAGTAGTTATGTGAAGATGCAGTGTCACTGGTATTCTGAATTAAAGTCAGAAGCGGGGTTTTTTTATTTAATTATTTTTAAAGTAAAGAATAATTCAATAGAAGAGTCAAAACTCTTCGGCAAGACCTATTGTGAAAGGACGAGGGGTAACGGTTTTGAAATAGAGGGAGGCAGATTTAGATTAGATATTAGGAAAAAATTTTTTACAATGAGGGTGGTAGAACACTGGTGCCAAGAGAGGTAGGGGATGCCCCATCCCTGGAAACATACAAAGTCATGTTGGATGAGGCTCTGAGCAACCTGATGTAGTGGAAAATGTCCCTGCTCCTTGCAGGGGGGTTGGACTAGATGACCTTTAAAGGTCCCTTCCAACTCTAACTATTCTATAATTCTATGAAAAGTACTTTAAAATTTATCCCAAGGATTTTGCTGTTATCTAATACTATGTATCTTCAAAATTTTACAGATCTTTTCAGAATTCTCTTTACAGCACTTTATTGCCTGAAAAAAGAAATGCAAATTAAGAGATAGAAAACTTGTGATTCTGTTTTAATTCAGCACTTGTAGAAGTCTATTTGGAATCCACAATTTTTTTGAATTGACCACAACTTGAATTACTATGCCTGATATTTCTTTGCAAAAAAGGACTTTTTCATAGTGAAACTCTGAAAAATCTTATTTTAGAAACACAGTAGATGACAGCAAATATTCCAGTCCAAATACTCAGTGAAATTAGTAGAAATTATGAAAATCATTGGGCCTTAACATTATGAAAAAAGGAGCCTAATATTATTTTAGAAGAACCTTTTTAAAATTGCTGAGATTTGGATTTTAAATCCAGTGGCCAAATAATTATTTTGATGTAGTAAGAGAAAAAAATGTTTACACTGTGATGAATCCTTTAATATTCCATTCTTCTATTTCACCTTTACAGAAATTGTGATAATATATTTCTACATCCCCAGCTTATTTAAATTTTTTTTTAATAGTTCCTCAGGAATATGTACCTGAAATCTTTCACATACCAATGAATCAATTTTTTGAGGTTTGTATATAATCTGAAAAAAAAAAAAAAAAATTAGGGGAAGCAAACACACTATTCTTTTATCAGCTTCATTACCACCTTTCAAACATTGGCTAAGGATAAGCTAATTCTCTGGATCTATTTCATTTTCCCAAACAAAGCAACAGAGAAAAGGTCTTGCTGTTCAAAGCATGAAGTTTCCTATCTAAATGACAGCATCAAAAACCTATGTTTGCTCAAAGATAGCTGTCTTTCATGAATAAATATATTCCAGGAATGATGACATTAATCTCAGAGCAAAAGACTTGTATATGCCCTTCTGCATGGCTCAAGAATGGCACTAAAAACTTGATTTTTCCTGTGATACTATGATTTTCTGTCATTTAAACTCATTTTGCATTCTAATCAGCTGTCAGTCATGAATATATACAGTGAAATAATTTTTAAATTATAGAAGAATAATCATCAAAACGGGGTACAGTCTGAATATTGCCACTGACATTTTCAAGGTTGCTAGGAGTCTGCTACACAAGTCCTGTTATTGAAACTACTCTTGGGGTTCTGAGTGCACTAATAGCTCTGCAACCACTTCCTGCTTCACACTGTTTTAGCTCCTTGTGTTCCAAGTCCCCTCTGCTGTATCACTGCTTTGTAACCATGGACTAGACTGCCGTGGCAACAAGCAGTTGTTGAGTTGTTGAGAGTTGTGAGAAAGAGCTGTAAGGAGCCTTGTCAGGAGCCTTCCTCCTTGTCTGGAGAGTTACTATTTGATCTCCATCCTCTAGTCCTTGCCTGAGTAGTGCTGTAGGTGTGCCATGCCTGGCCTCTTGCCCTGCTGGGACTCACGTTCCCTGTCTGGCCTGACTTCCCAGCTTGTCAAAAGGGATTTATCTTCCAACTGTTATTTATTTTTGACTGAGCACCACGTAGTCTATGAAATGTGTATATATTTATCTTATTTATTATGCTTAGATTTGCGGTGATTGTCCAAGTTAAGGTAGCAAAAAAATGAGGCTTCAAATGTCTCTAAGTTGTCTTTTTACTTTTTGGTTGAAATTCAGAATAAATTATTAGAATGTGGAGGATTTTAGAATGTCCTCTTTTAACAAGTTGTTAGAATAACCTTGATGTATATATATTTTAAACTGACATTTTTCAGGCATTATTTCACAGTCTAAAATATTTTCCTTTACAAAGTTACTTTACCAATAACAACCTCTTAAAATCTTGGACACAATAGTTCATTTAACCTTACTACTGCAGCCTTTTCTCCTGAAAACATTTTCCCTTCTCTTCCCATCCATTCCCTTCCCTTGATACTGTGCTCATTGGCATAGTCTGAAAATTCCTATACGAGTGATATTTTGATAGCGGTGACTGCAGCATTCTCAAAATCTGTTTGGTTTGTTGTTTTTTTTTTTAAGGTTCACAGCAGGTTTTGCATCCACATGCTATTGTTTTCCTATTGTTTTTTAAACAGAAGAACAGAAGATTAGCTTAGACCCTAAGCCTAGACTCTTGAAGATTAGTGAGATCAATCCATTGCTGGTTCCCAAGGAACGAAAAAGCATCTGAATATATGAAGCTGAGAATCTGGTATAAAGTCTCTTTGAAATAACAAAACAGTAAGTATTGTTCTGATGAATAATCAAGTTTAAGGTGTTGCTTATTGTTGTGGTTCTGTATGTCTTCCTCTGAAACATCCAGTACTGGTACACACTGGTGTAAAAAAAACCCAGAACAACAGAGAGTGAATAGAGACTGCAACAGACCTGCACTTTTCTTTTTTGTCTAAACTAGTTTTAGTGACTGAGTCTGCAACAGGTTTCAATATTTCAGAGCAGGAACAGAAAGTAGCAGTAATGTGAATCAAGATTATATATCAGCCACTACGAGAGAACTGACAACCCTGGAAACCACAGCAGCCTGATCTGAAACAGCTCTGTAATCATCCTGGGCAATTACAGCTTAGGAGGTGTCTTTAGTATGGCCCTTCTCAGCATGTTTATGATAGTCATGACCTCTGCTCATAGAACTGCGCGGAGTGTTAGGCCATACATTGAAGAGTCTTGCAAAATTTTTTGAAGAAGAAAAAGGATGGGGTTTTTTGTCTGCCTGTTGAAGCATAAATATGAAGAAATAAGTTGGGAATAGTCTCTTAATTAATGTGTATAATTCATACTAACAACTATTAGAATGCTGTGCTGGTATTTGCTATTGTCTCTTTCTAGTACTTACATCTAAATAGAATTTGAATTACCAAAGAGAAAAGCTGGACACAGGGATCTTCTTCAAAGCAGTTTGACTCAATCATCAGTAAAGATATAATTACACTGGCTCATTTAAGCCCTACATAGTTAGACTATTAGATTCTAAAACTATTTTGACTTGTTGCTTTCTTAAAAAAAAATAAAACTTGAGAAAAGGAAATTTATTTTTTACCTACTCAATGGAACAGAAAAAAAAAAGCCTGTCTTAATAGGCTTCATGCTTCTCTCAAAGGAAATGCTTAAATATCAAAAGGAGAAAGTATCATTTCATTTATTCTACAAAACATCAGTCTAAATGTCTTGTATGTCATAGATAACAATCAATTTTAATTAGATTGATCTCAATTCCTATTTACAGAACTCAATGGTATTGATTGTAGCAATGAAAAATTGTGCCCTAAATTTTTTTCAACTAAAATATTTTTAATGGAAATTATGAGCATGCTCCCAATCTTTCATATGGGTCTTGTGGAAACAATTTTTATCTGGAGCATGATTTAAACTAACCACTGAGCTAAGGTCAGTACTGTCACCTGTCCTGGATGATTCAAAATTGTTCAGCTGTGTTGCTGACTTTAGGACTTTTGTACTTTCTGTAATTGAAAATTTGCAAGCAATCTGTTTAAAGTCGTGACAATATAAGATTACTATCACTTGTGAAACACAGCAACACCAAGCAAGATTTCTTTTGGAAGTTAACCACAAATTGTTATGAAAATATTTTTTTATCCTTGGTGTCATGTTAAAGGCTATTTTCTTAAAAAGTATAGACCTAATCTCAGCTGAATCATGGCTTTGATCTGAGACCTGGTTTCGTCCAAGTGAGTTTATCAAGTCAATAAAGTTATTTACTCAAAATCTGCTAAAAGACCCAGAAACAACAACAAAACTTCTTACCTCTAAATATGAAAATTGCTCTTGTAAGTGAGCCATATACTAGACAGCTTCCTGACTACTTGTCTTTGATGATTTCAGATCTAAAAAAACACTTGAGAGGAACAGTAGTACCTTGTTTGTGTGATGGAAAAGGTTTATGATATAAGTAAGACAAGCACACGTGACATTTTCTAATTGAACTAATTTTAATGTATCCTCAAAAAAAAAAAAAATTACGCAATAATTTGAAATTCCAGAAAATAAATTTGCACCACTATTTCTAGAATAATGCAAATAGTATTCAGTCTTATAAAGTTTTCATTTTTCAGTCATACTTATTTAAAAAAAAAGGAGAATAAGACAGTGTAGTAATATTGTGGCAAATATACCAGTTTACCTTACATATTAACCTTGACAGGCTGGAGAGATGGGCCTGCGCAAACCTCATAAAGTTCAACCAGACCAAGTGCAAGGTCCTGCACATGGGTTGGGGCAATCCCAAGCACAAATATAGGTTGGGGGGAGAATGGAGCAAGACCAACCCTGAGAAGAAGGACTTGGGAGTGCCGGTAGATGAGAAGCTCAACATAAGCAAGCAAAGCGCCCTTGCGGCCCAGAAGGCCACCCACATCCTGGGCTGCATCAAAAGAAACATGGCCATCAGGTCAAGGGAGGTGAGTCTGCCCCTCTACTCTGCCCTGGTGAGATCCCACTTGGAGTACTGTATCCAGCTCTGGAGCCCCCAACATAAGAAGGACATGGACCAGTTGGAGAAGGTCCAGAGGAGGGCCATGAAGATGATCAGAGGAGTACCTCTCCTATGAGGACAGGCTGAGAGAGTTGGAGCTGTTCAGCCTGGAAAAGAGGAGGCTCCTGGGAGACCGTACAGCGATCTTCCAGTGCCTCAAGGGGGCCAACAGGTAAGATGGGGAGACACTCTTCAGTAGGACCTGTTGTGACAAGACTAGGAGTAATGGTTTCAAAATAGAGGGAGATAGATTTAGATTAGATATTAGGAAAAATTTTTTTACACTGAGGGGGGTGGAACACTGGAACAGGTTGCCCATAGAGGTAGTGCATGCCCCATCCCTGGAAACGTTCAAGGCCAGGCTGGATGAGGCTCTGAGCAATCTGATCTAGTTGGAGATGTCCCTGCTTCTTGCAGGGGTGTCGCACTAGTGACCTTTGAACCAACCCTAACCATTCTATGATTCTATGATTCTATGATTACGTAATGCTCACAACTGAGTTAATAAAAAGATAGAAAAACATTTCTGTCTTCACGGTCATTTTGATTCCTGTTCCTTTCCATTGAGAATTCCTCCTGTAATTATTATGTTCTCTTATTTTTACAGAAACTGAAATAACATATACATACCAGATCACCATATTTCTATCCTTTCCTCTCTGCTTCTAGCTGTAGGACATTTAACAGGGAGAAAGAATGAGACAGGCATTATTGAAAGACGTCCTAGAATGAGTCTTCCAGGTAACCTATGAAACATTTATTTGTCTGTTTTTATTTAATAATGACCCTATGCCTTTGTGCATTTCTATTAACACAGCAGCTCATTCAGTCTTTTTTAAACATCAGATAACTAAAAACTAGTATAATTACATTTAAATCAGTAGAGATACTCGTAATTTACATTCTTGAGACCAAATCTAATTGCCATTGATGTTGAGAGTAACACTTTGCATTCATATGTTGCTCTTTACTTGCCGATCTCAAAATGCTTACAAATGAGATAATTATCTTCATAATCTTTATTGTGCAGACAAAGAAATTGAAACACAAGAGGTGAAGTGACTTGTCTGATATATTTTAAGTCTTGTACGTGTATTCTTTAGACTGCATTCCCTAATTATAACCCTTTCACTAGCACATTTGGCCTCTGATAAGTCAAGCACCACACTTAATATATCATCTTTCACCAGGTATTTCAAAATCCTTTCATGTCCAAGTCACAGATTGGGTATTTTCAGGAGGTGTTTGTGGTTTATATTATTATTTTATCATTAAAAATAATAACTTGTTATATCTTTGCTATTTTAATCTATTATTTTATTTTTAATACAATTTCAATAATACTTTTGTCTATTTAGTTTAATTAGTTGAAGTCAAAATAAAAGAGTGGACAGCTTCTATAAATTCAATTTTTTAAAATTCTGTTATAAATGCACTAACTAAAGCTAAAGACTATACTTCACTGAATTAATGGTGCCATTTAATCTTTTCTTCAGAGAATTGGATTGTGTAATCATCACTTTTGTAGTATGTTCTTTTAAGTTATCTAACTATTATTTTTTATAAATTCTGTGGAGTTTGAAAGACAACTAAAGTCTTGTAAGTTCAGTGATGAAAAGTATTCATATGAATATGGGGTTTTTTTATAACATTGGAACCATTTCTATCTCAGAAAGAAAAGAAAATAATAAAAATAATATAGGAGTAGAACAGAAACATTCACTTATTTCCTTTCACTGAACAAGAAAAAAATGTTCTTCCATATGCTGGAATAACAAAGAAAATATTGTTTCACATTATGGATGTTAGCTTGTGCGGCTCATTTCTACAGTGCATAACTGAAGAACAGAATTTATCTGGATTCCAAAAAGGAACGAGAATTTATATATATATATATATATATATAGCAATAATCAGGACTAGGAATCATTTAAACAACAATCAAGAGTGTTGGAAAAGATAAATAGAAACCAAGAGATTACAAGTAAATTTTACTTTAGTGAAGAATATATTCTTAATCCATCATGCTCTTTTCTTCCCAGCATGGTATGAAGACCATTTCATAGATGTCTGGGCAGAACAAATAAAGCCATTCATCCTACTGGTGAACCTTCTCCAGACTAACATGTAAAAGCAAATTCTCATCATAGGAACTGACAAAATGGGGTTTCATTGGAGGCTAAACAAGTTGTTCAGAGCAGTATTCAATCTTCATAGTAAATCTCTTTGGGGATTTTTCCCAGTAAATTTTGCACTCACTATATACCAGGTCTGTGTAGATACTTAGGTAACCTGTCTCTTCAAGCACCTAAATTCACAATTTTTGTACCAGTAACATTTATCAAAGCTACTATTTTGTTTGTGTCAATCAGATACAGTGCTAAATCTTCATGACATCCAATTTTTTTTTTTTTTTCAAAAAAGAAGATCCTTCATAATTTATACCCTGTCTCTGAAATCTTCCTCAGTGCTGTGGTGTAACTCAGCAGTTCAGGGGCCCACAAAATACATTCTCACACTAGGTATAGTCTGTGGTTCTTTTCTTACCAAAGTTTCCAAGTGATTGTACACCTGAATGCATGCACGCAGAATACCAAATACAGAAATAAAGATATATTAGGATGTGTTAATCACATCAGGGCTTCTCTACAGATAAGAAAATATCCACATTAAAATCTAGTCACTTCCAACAGTAATGTAAGCATTGGTTTCACAGTAAATACACTACCCTTGAAGAAAACTTTATACATGCTCTCAAAGACCCAATTTCTGCATTGTTTTGTCTGTCTTGTATTTGAACTAGTTACAGAAATTTCACTAGTCTAGTCTCACTAGAAAGTCAAGAGAGATGACTTGCTATTATCGTCCTTCTACCTGCCCTAGTTTACCTTTTCAGGCAAGCTAATGGCAGATAATTCCCTCACCCAGACTGCTTAGAGGTCTTTAATAAATTATTTAATTTAGTTTGTACTCATGTTACCACAGAAGCATCAGATTGTTCCAATAAGAGGGATTTACTTAGCATGCCAGAAAAATGCAAAAATTACAGAGAGAGGGCTTGTTCTCTCCCCATTCCTCTTTCTTACTTCCTTACTCTGATATTGGCTTGTCAGTATTTCCAGTAGATTTCCCAGGCCATCTAGGTTTGTCAAGTAACTCACTTGTGTGGTCGGAGGCCACAATATCATGACCCAGCTTCAACTCGTCTTGCATCATCATGATTTTGCTCTCTACATACAATTTTGACAAGGCACTGCTGGTGCCTGAAATCTGCTTGAACAGGAACTAAGAGAAAAGTCACATGGAGTGTACAAATTATTCCCCAGAAAGAAGTCACAGTAGGTAGTCTGATCAACACTTTACCTACAGTAGGAATACTTAGGTTTTTCCCGTAGTTGCTTATAGATGTTGTAACAAATCCCTGAAATGCAGTGTGTTGCCAGCTTGAAGTAGAAGGATTTGACTGCTCTAATGGGTCTGAGAGGTTCATTTTATCATTGGACTTACAGGTATTTTACCAAAATTGCTGCCATAAAGAAGGTGTTATACAAATACAAATTGTTTTTCTCCTGCACAAGAAAGCAATAACACACTTCAGCAGGCAAATTGAAACATGAATATAAAAATCTCATGGTTGACTGAAGATATCTGAACTTTGATCTCCTGGATTGTATACATAGATATACACTTTCTTTGTAACACCTTACTGGTTTTCTTTATTGTATAATATCTCTAAACTTTTAATCATAATACAGAATTAATAGGTAAACAATATCATCTTATTTACTTGGATACTAATTGACTAGATAAGTTTCACAAATGTAGTCTTGTTTACTCAATAAAATTTTTGGTTCCTATATTTACTGAGCAACAGAAGTCCTTTCTCCTTTTACTTCTCTTTACACCTTCCTGCTTGTACAAAATGGACTTTGGACCTGGTTTGTTCTTCTGCCTTGTCTGGTGCTGTTGATGTACACCTTTGCCAGCCCCTAATTCTACCTGCTGTTGTCAGTCCCTATGGGACTGCACCTGCCCATGAGGTCATGCTCTATGCTGGGGTCCCCATGAGCTCCTGTCCACCTCACAGAGTAGTTTGGCTGCTCCCTGATACTCAGAAAAAAAAGTGGTTTTGTGCTCCACAGTCGGAGTCCATATCCCTGAATGAATTACATTGTTGACAAGTGTAGTATGTCATTGTGAAACAAGAACATTTTTCACATAGGTCAATAAATTTATCTGATTGCCATTCATGCTAACACTGGAAGGCCAATGGCATGGCTTACTCTCTTATAAACAATTTCCAGAATTCTTCCTTTAAGCAATTTATTAGCCTACTAACATTTCTGCTTCAAGAGTTCCCGGAAGGCATGACTATCTGTTGTAGACTAAAATTGTTATCCTAAAATTCACTTCTGAGATCACACTAGAATAAAAAGTTAAATGTACCATGGAAATTTTTGTCTACTTGTATTTTCTCTTCATGATACTAAGCAAAACAGTAAGATACTTTTCCATCTGTTCTGTGTTAAAAAGCAGAATTTGCATGGAATGTGTACTGAAGAAATAATAAGACCTTGTGAGACCTATGAGATCTGTGAGTATTCATTCTTTTATTTTATTATAATCTTGATTAGATTTGCCATCCAGTTAACTGGCAACATGGAGAGGTTGCATGCAACACTTCTCCTGACATTCAAGCAGTATGCTGTGCACCTTTTTGCACTTTCTTCTAGTCCATCTAAATGCAGTAGTGAGGTACTTTCCTGTTGCTCATTTCTCAGTATGGTATACACTTAAGAACCTAAGAAAATGAGATACCTCTTTTAATTCTTCAAAAGAGAGAGAATGGTAATAGTTTCAGGAAGTAAAACCCTCATTTTGAGTGGATTGACTATTTCTTTTAATAAAAAACTCCTGTATTAATTTGGCAGAATGATAGCAGAAATGGAGTTTCATAAGTAGGGGTTTTTTTGCCCTTGTTTTGATTGGTGGAGTCACCACTGCCTCTGAAAGTAAGAATAACAGTTTATTGCCATTTGCAGAGAAGACATCTACCTCCTCACATAAGGTCTTCTACAGAGTGGTTATAAAGAAACAAATCGGCTTGTGGGACACTTTGTCCCACAGGAGCTGTCTTGAGACTTGAGATATGGAAGACAGCTTGGAAGGTGACTCTTGTAGAGTCTGAGAAATCATAAGTGTCACAGTTAAGAGCATTCTTTGATAGCAAACAGTTTTTTTGGACTAGGTAATCTAAAGAATAGGGGATAGATACTGGAATCACTTCACAGAATGTTACAACTAGCGGCTGTTACTCTCTGTTGCCTACTTTTCTTCCCTGTGAATGATGCCACAGGTTTCAAGCGACAGGCCTCTGATGGATTGTGTTACTACTGCTCTGGTCTCCTTGTCCTTCCTATTTAGTGAGAAAGGTGGCAATTCCTTGCACATGAAACAAACGTGCTTCACGGGATGTGATTTATCTTAGTCTCCTTTAACGCAGTAAGTCTCTTCTGAAAGCAAGTTGATCGTACTGTTCACTCTTCACTAAATTCCTTTTCACACCTCCTTCTTCTGTTAGTTGGAAAGGGCATTGTGTGATGAACTACCTCTTTGTGGGCTGCTTGAATACATTTTGTGGACTAAGTGTGGAAGAAGACACTGGTATACATACTCCAGTGCTTTAAAACAAAATCTGTTGTTGCAAGATTATTAAATTGAAATATAATTTTACATAGGTTTATGTAGAGTTAAAATGTAGAGTTAAAATATATCTCTATGGAAAAAAAAGTTTTAAAAAAAGTTAAAAGTATGCTTTCAGCAGTAACCTCTGAAATAATATATTAGCTTGAAATGTCTTTTTTTTTTTTTAAGGCTTTCTTTAATGTTTTATAATGGCACTGCTGAATTAACCTCTGGCTCAGAAAATATTAATTGTCCTTTTCATTCAGTGAAGATACCTGACAGATACTAGCTGGTCCAGCAAAAGATGAAGAAAAGTCACTAATATAAGGAAATTATGACATTTCTTCTGTTCCATTGATTCCTAGCATTAATACACCACTACTATGAACCTTAAATCAGAGTGGAAAGTAGAACATTACCCACTGTACTGGTATTATTTTAAAAGTATTTTATCTCCAAACTGAGAAGAAAACACTTGATATTGCTCCTAATAGCAAGAATTTTATGCAAAGTACCTCAGGTTCAAGGCTCGAAATTTCTCATTTTTCAAGCTCAGATTCAGTGCAGTTTCTGCTGTCTTTTAGCTATATACTTCAAAATCCTCTGTCCCTGACTCTGGAATACAGGAGTTAGAAGCTGCTGGAATTTTTCCTATGTCAAATAATTAGTATGGTACCAAACATCCTCTCCTTTTGTCACACTTGAAAGAGATTTATCAAATAGTTTCATGTATATTCATGAAAGAGTGAAAAAAAAAATAGCAGTCCAGACTCTCTAGAGTACTCCAGGTTCTTTAGGAATATGTACTGATCTGTCTCCAAAGCGGTTCTTCACTTGCTGTTCCATCCATAGCTCCAACCACATTATCCCTAGCCTAATTCTACTACAATTTTGGGCTTTAGCCTAGCATAAGATCTTTAACCCCTTCAGAAATTTGCTTCAGAATTACTCTCATATTTGCTTGGCAGTCCAGGCCTGAATAGCCAAATTTCAGTGCTTGTCTCCCTTTTAAGCCAATGTCCTCCTACTAGTCTCCTAATTTGTTTTTTTTTAATTCCAAATAATGCATTCAAAATTATTCTCTTTTTTGATAGTTTTGCTGTGTGTTTCTAAGACCAAACAGCAGCAGCAACAGGACTGAGATAATTTCTCATTCCTTCTGTCATATTTTATAATCAGAACAGTGGACACAAAAATTGAAGAGAAAATGAACTAAGCTGGAGGATAGATAATGTTTGTTGTTTTTTTTTCTTGTAAATGAGTTGTCAGGTACTTTAGGGACTAGGTAGGTCTCTACATCACATCTGCAAGTTCATATTTTTTAAAGGTGTAAAAGATAGATTCTTGCAGATTTTCACTGAAATTACAAATGTCAGTCACAGGGTAACTCACTGAGTAAGTTAAGACTCTGATACAAAGCAATGAGGTGAGATAAGATTTCACAGAGAAACAAATATTTGGTTATTTTCAATGAGAACCAAGAAATACATTGACCTGATTTCCTATTCATGGGAGCAACTAATTCACTGAAGCTGACATTAAGATAAAAAAATCACCAAAGGGGCAACAAACACTTTGAGTGAAGTGGAAGACCAAATCAGACACTTCTCTCAGAGCATTTCACCCAAAGTTATTGTATTGTATTAAGACAAAAAAAACCCAACTAAAATACATTTTTGCCATGAGAATTGTCCCTGTACTGTGTATACAATCTCTTAACAGAACACTATAAATCTGTGCAATAAGAAACAAGTTTAGCAAGTACCATATTTTAATTATTATTGGACTGTAGTGTAAATATGAGTTGAAATATTTCACATTTTTAAGAAATGGACAAGAAATGTTTCTGTGTCAATCAGAATGGAATAAAAAGAAGAATGTGTGAAGTGAGAGTAAATTAAAAAGCACCAACAAAACTTAAAAACAAAGATCCAAGAGAAATCTGGAATACAGAAGCTTCCTGTACAATAATCAAATTCCTTTTGAAATGTCACAGGAAAGTATGTGATTGTGTAATGATCTCAAATGGCTTCTGTTTTACATTCAGAGCACAGTCCTGGTCAGCGTACATATATTCAGCCATTTAGAATACCGATATAAGAACAATTTAATCAAGTCTAATACTTAGAATAAGAAGGTTAAAGAAGCCTGACTTTCAGTACTTTCTTCATGCAAATTATTTTATTTTAATAAAAATGGAACAGTTCATTTTATTTAAAGTATTCTATGGCTTACTCAAGCACATAATTACGTAAAAGACACCTGAAAGCAGACACCTAGAGACCAGAAAGATGTCAGCAGAGCAGTCTATATGAGACTTCTGGTTTTTTTGAGAACAAGATAACTCCTCTGGAGTAAGAGGTCTATTTTTGTGCTCCCAAGTGTTTTGAATGATGCAATTTCTAGTACTTCAAGTCTGTATTATAGAAACTGTATGATATTTACAGAACAAAATGTTTGTGTCTCAGTGTAAAGAGTTTGGGGAGAAGAAGATATCTTCTGTCTTATTAAAAAAAAAAAAGACAGAAAGGAGAACAAAGCAGGTAGATGGTGATGACAGCAAGTAGAAAAAACAAAACAAAACAAAACAAAAAAAAACCAACTTATTTGTGAGTAAGGTTAGATACGTGGTGAGTAAGGTTAGATACATGATGAATTTCATTAATAAAAAAAGTCTAGTTTAATAACAAAATGAGTGAGATCATTTAGGAATAATTATTAAGTTGCATACTAAAGCAAGTAACCAAGGAAAGAAAACGAGGAATTTTCTGAAATAACAGAATCATACTAGTACAGTAAGGGTGCAAGCTGTTGGAGAAAATAGTAAAGAAAGAAAAGGCATGGATTAGCCATGTATGCCAGTGTTATTAACAGTATTTCTGATATGAGAAAAGGACTACAGTAACATTCATTTGTGTCAAAATCAATTTAGGAAAATAAGAATATGAACTGCTATAATGCTGGAGATTTCACTGTAAAGTCAGAGGGATAGTTTAGATATGGTCAGATTTGTACCTGTTAACTAAAAAAAAAAAAGTGTTAGAGAGAAAAATACTACTGAAACTATGTCTTGCAATTCTTAACTATCAATAAGAAACCCAGTGATAGTAATAACTGTATTCTAGGTGCTACTGAATGAGATAGCCACAGCTGTAATGCAATTAACCTAAAAAGGTTTTTTAAAATTATTTTAGGAAGTACTGACAATTTTAGATGAAGTGGTTGTAGGCTTTATGGAAGAGCTAGTCACAGAGAAAAATTTTGGACCGACTAGTCATTGTCTGATTGTGTTCAAATGGAGTCTCTAAAGCTTGGAGCTCAAAAACCAAAAAGTATTGGTCAATGAAGGAAATTCATTAATCAGTTTGATAGACTGAGGAGGTGGGGATTCAAATGTTGAGGCTTTCTTTACTTCTTTTTCTATAATATCAAAGTTATTATACCTGTCTGCACCTGAAGCAATCATAACAAACTTGGTTGGAGTGCTACATCTCCAGCTGAATGAATGAACATCACAAAACTAATATTAAGAGTTAGCAAAGATTCTACAAATATTCTAAAAAGAGATATCTCTCAAATGACACTAGACACTTGTGTATTGTAATGGCATCCTTTTCTACCCGGTTGTAACTAGACTGGAGCCATACTTTTTATTTCCCCTTTCCCTTTCAATTTGGACAGTTGACAAATCTTTTGTTATTGTGTGCATGCCCTAGTGCTAATAAAAAGATGTATATCTGTAATGAATCTTGCTGCTAATATTTAGAAAGCGTGTGCATGTTCTCCTGAGAGACCTGTTTGCAGAAAAAGGCTACAATAATGACTAAGGGAATAATGAGATGATCTTATGAGAGGAGTTGGAAGGAGCTTGTGATCCTCAGTCTGGAGAGGATGACTGCTGCCTTTGCCACTGAAAGAAGAAAGGGGGAGATGAGGAGAAAATAAGCCCTACAGAGAGACAATTTGTATACAAAATGTGCAGATAAGGAAGAGTGGAGGTGGATAGGTAGGCTAAGAGAATAATAAGCATATAACATTTTTAGAATTCTATGGGCTTAATGTTGTTAAAATCAAGCCTAATTCTGTTCCAGTGGTCAATGTAGGTAGAATATAGCTTTCATTTGAGATACTTTCTTGTAAGCATAAATAGATGGAAATTTTCCTTAAGAAAGATAAACCTACTTCACTTTTGGTGATTTTGGTTCTTCTCTAGCTAGAATATAGAAATAAAAACTTTCCTATTATGGATAATTTTAGGAGATTGTCTTTGCCTAGGCCTTCTTTAAGTACCCCTTAAAACATCAATAATTTTGTAGTTCAAAATACTGATTCTGTTTTGCTTAACATTTCAAGTCTTTCTCTGTCCTTATGCTATCATTAATATTCACACTTCTAAGAATGGAAGTAAGAATAGAACTATCAGATATTTAAAACAGATAATGTCAGCAGAAGGTATCCTTTAGATAAGTTTAAGTTTCCATGGTGAAATATTAACTGCAGTGAAATCATTGACCAAAACCAGAGAAATCTCTTGCATTTTCCCATACTGTCTGTTGAACTTAAATGATTAATTCTCACAGCAATGGGCTTTTATTTTATATTAAATGTATACAAAGTTACTCTTTCATCAGTAGTGAGTAACAGTGTGTGAAAGAAGTAAATATAATAATACGCTCAGGGGTTTAGTTAATAAAATTGTTACACTCCAGAGCACTTAAGCTAGAATTTACAAAGTTAAACAGTTCAATGATTTTATTTAATCCCCATAACACTAATGCAGAGGTCAAAGGAACTGTTATTTTCAGGGAACAGAAAAGTAGGCTAGAGAAGTGCTCAGTAAGAAAAATGACAAAAAAGAAAATGTAAAATGAGCCAGAAAAATATGACAGCAAAAAAAAAGCAAAATTATTTTATGAGAAAAGAAACACAAGGAAAACAGTTAGTTCCAATACCTAAGAGGAAATACTCACTAGCAGTCATTCTTACAGTTCAGTCTCTGCAGATATGTGTTTATATAGAATCATAGAATCACAGAATGGTTAGGGTTGGAAAGGACCTTCAAAGGTCATCTAGTCCAACCTCCCTGCAAGGAGCAGGGACATGTACAAGAACATATTGTTGGAGAGCAGGATGGGAGTTCTCCACAGGAGCCACCCCACCAGTGTGCCTCTTGCCACACTAACAATCCCTTGGCACAAAGCCTGTGGGAGAACCACCATGGAAACAGGGCAACATTATCCAGTGCAAATTGACTGCACTTGACAAGCTGCTCTACCTTTTGGTATACACTGCACATGTTTGTAGATAAACATATGCCATAAACCAGAGCCAAATCTATTGCCTGCAGGTAAACTGTAATTTGTGTGCTGATGTAGTAGAGGAACTGTAGAAGGAAAAGCAGCCAAAGTCATAACCTTTTATTTCCCCTGTTTGTGTGCAGTGAGCACAGTATTCGGTCACATCTATCTGAATTACCTTTGATCATCTACACTCCTACGTAAATTATACCATCAAATAACCTGAAAACAAATCAAAGCTGAAGCTTAAGAGTGGTGAAATAGAGGAAGAAAATATGTAGGATCAGTAATAAGAGAAGAAACACTAAAGTGAAAATCTTAGGTAAATTTTTCCTCATACTGCTGGGAGTAACTGTAGTATAACCACCAGTAATACTGAGTCAAATTATATTTAACAACTAACTGTGGATAATATACCTGAAAACATTACAACAATGTATTAATGACCTAACAGTGGAAAATGTTATAAAATGCTTAAAATCTAAATTAGTTTGTCTTTTCAAGCATTATCTTTTAGATGAATTGTTGTTATCCTGCAGCAAGATTTGTTTCCTGCCTCAAATAATGATACAAGATATATGATCTGCAAATTACAGCTGCTATGTGGAGTCTTACTCAGGTAACCTCAGAAATTTTCCTCACCCTGAAGACTGAGATACACTCAAGTTTGTAAAGCTATTTTGACTGAAATTTAATTGGCAGCCTTATAAATCATGACAAAGATGTAAGGGAAGTTTGTGGTTTGGTTTAACTCTTTTTAATCAATAAAAATATTAGGAGGTAAGTAGTTTCTGAAGAGCTTATCCAGTCTTCTGTCCAAAAGAATTTTCAACTGGAGGGCATGGGGAAAAAGCATGAGGCATTGTATCAGAAATTCAAAATTCATTTAAGTTTAGAGTTTGTTATTGTTGGTTGGTTGTGGTGGATTTGTTTTGGTTTTGTTTGTTTGTTTGTTTGTGTTTTGGTTTTTGTTTTGTTTTTTTGTTTTGTTTTTTTTTTGGGGGGGGGAGTACAGTTGAATTCTGGCAAACAGAATACTTTGAGAATGGGAGAAAACTATCAGCTATGGCTGAGGAAGTTCCTGCAGTACAAACATTTGGAGGCAAGTGAAAGTGTCATATCTGTTTCCTTGGATATCCCTGGCTGTTCAAGCTATCCATAAAGATCTACTTCTATGCATCTCCGAAAGTGTCTTTAATTGCATGGTATATTTTCTGCCTAAACTGGAGTAAAATCTATTGGAACTATCTATAAAGAATTTACTTTACATTACACTGAAATCTTTATAGGGATCCCTACATTCCCTTAAAAACTTCAAATAAGCTGTGCTAAACCCTTTCTTTAAAAGCAATGTTGCCACAGATCATAGAATCATAGAATCATTAGGGTTGGAAGGGACCTTTAAAGGTCATCTAATTCAACCCACCTGCAAAGAGCAGGGACATTTCCAACTAGATCAGGCTGCTCAGAGTCTCATCCAACCTGGCCTTGAATGTTTTCAGGGATGGAGCACCTACCACCTCTCTGTGCAACCTGTTCCAATGTTCTACCACCCTCATTGCAAAAAAAAAAAAATTCCTAATATCTAATCTAAATCTATCTCCTTCTGTTTTGAAACTGTTACCCCTTGTCCTGCCACAACAGGCCCTACTGAAGGGTTTCTCCCCATCTTTCTTGTAGGCCTCCTTGAGGTACTGGAAGACCTCTATAAGGTCTCCCCGGAGCCTCCTCTTCTCCAGGCTGGACAGCCTCAACTCTCTCAGCCTGTCCTCATAGGAGAGGTGCTCCAGCCCTCTGATCATCTTTGTGGCCCTCCTCTGGACCCTCTCTAACTGGTCCTTCTTATGTTGGGGGCTCCAGAACTGGATGGAGATCGAGGAGATGTTACTGATGTTACCTTTTTATGTAGTATTACAGTGATTAGTCTTTGAATATAGAAAA
>WHYT01016886.1:159270-230175 GCA_009806455.1 Tetrax tetrax | reverse complement strand
TTTTTATGAAAAATTTTTTTTTTTTTTTTTTTTCCAGCTAATCACAGCTCCAGGTAAGAGAAAGAAGTACTGAGATTAATTTTTAATTATGAAATTTAGTTATGACTTTTAAATTTTATGATCATCTAAAAATGTTTTTTCATTATTTTTTTATATTTTATCCATACTTTCGTATATATACATATAAATATATAAAAATTTATAAAGTTAATGTCCAAGTTACTTTCTCATGGAGATAATGTTGCCTTAGAATACAAGATTAGTACACATTGAGTGAACACTAGAATGGTAGATACAGATAGCTTTTTAAAAACATAAATTTTGTTATTAATAATTTGAAAGCTGGATAATTTTAGACTACTCAAGCACAAATACTTCCATCAGTTTGATGTATGAGAGCAAAGAGAAACACATTCATCTTACTGCTCCATGTCACAAGTTTTGAATTAAGAAAAGCTAAACAATAAATGTAAACACATTAATTTTGTTTTTAAGTTCCAATTTAAAAACAAATGGTTTCATATAAAAATTCAGACTGTTGCTGAAGTTACCAAAAACTCTGATATAACCAAAATCAATGTCTGAGATTTAACTTAAAATTATAAATGTATTTTGTACTTGCAGTCTAGAAAATTTTCATCTGTTTTTAAATGCAAAGTAAGGTTTCAAACCAGTACACACTTTCAAACTTGAATACTACTACTACAGAACTTTATGTTTCATTGTAGCTAGAGCATACTAAATACTAAGACAATACATTATTTTTAATATTTGCTCTTTAACTCTTGGAACTGAGTTATCTACACTGAAAAATACGAGGGACAGCTTCAAATAAATACAGTCAAAATAAGAAAATCAAGTTACAATGATGAAGTGAAAGGACAACAAAAAGCCCAGGAAAAAGTAAAGTACCAGTTGAAGGAAATACTTTTTTCTATTTCCCTAAAAATCCCCACCACTTCCAACCAAAAGCTTAAACAAAACTGTTGTAGTTCAGCCCTGATCGGGACCAGACTACACCAGTATCTCTCTCACTTCCTCCACCCTCTGAGATAATAGGGAGAGATAATATAAGAAAAACGGCTTGAGGTTTGAGATAAGGACAGGGAGAAAATTCCTAAAGTTACCATCACGGGCAGAAACAGACTCAACTTGAGGAAAACTATTCATTTATTACTACAACTTGCAGGATAATAAGACAGAGAAACAAGATAACCTCCTCCACCCCTCCCTCTTCCCAAGCTTAACATTATCTCTACTACCTTCCCCCACCGAGTGGCACAGGAAGGAAGAGGGAATGGGGGTTGCGGTCGGTTCATCATGCATTGTGTTATGCCGCTGCTTCATAGTTCGGGGAAGAACTACTCACATTCCTCCCCTGCTCCAGTGTGGGGTCCCACCCATATGCCACAGTCCTTCATTGAACTCTCTGGCATGGGTCATCTCTTCCACGGAGTGCAGTCCCTCCAGAACGGCTGTCCCAGCAGGCCCTCCATGGGCCACAGCCGCATTCAGGCATCCACCTCCCCCTCCTCCACGGGCTCCAAGTGGATCTCTGCTCCTCCGTGGACCTCCATGGGCTGCAGGGGGACAACCTGCTCCACCATGGTCATCACCACAGGCCGCAGGGGAATCTTGGCCAGGAGCCACATTACTCCTCCCCCTCCTTCTTCACTGACCTTGGTGTCTGCAGCTGTTTCTCTCACAGGAAAAGTCTGTGCTTCACAACAGGCTGGCAGAAGCCTCTCAGGATCTCTTCACATCATCCATTCCATCCCATCTCTGGACTTGTGCAAGGCATTTGACACTGTCCCGCACGACATCCTTCTCTCTAAACTAGAGAGGCACGGGTTCGATGGATGGACCACTCGGTGGATAAGGAGATGGCTGGATGGCCGCACTCAGAGAGTGGTGGTCCACAGCTCAATGTCCAAGTGGAGACCGGTCACCAGTGGCGTCCCTCAGGGGTCCGTGTTGGGCCCGGCCCTGTTCAACATCTTTGTCGGCGACATGGACAGTGGGATAGAGTGCACCCTCAGCAAGTTCGCCGATGACACTAAGCTATGTGGTGCCGTCGACACGCTGGAAGGGAGGGATGCCATCCAGAGGGACTGGACAGGCTGGAGAGGTGGGCTCGTGCCAACCTCATGAAGTTCAACCAGGCCAAGTGCAAGGTCCTGCATGTGGGTCGTGGCAATCCCAGGCACAAATACAAGCTGGGCAGGGAATGGATGGAGAGCAGCCCTGAGGAGAAGGACTTGGGAGTGATGGTGGACGAGAGGCTCAACATGAGCCGGCAATGCGCCCTTGTGGCCCAGAAGGCCAACCGCGTCCTGGGTTGCATCAAGAGGAGCGTGGCCAGCAGGTCGAGGGAGGTGATTCTGCCCCTCTACTCTGCCCTGGTGAGACCCCACCTGGAGTACTGCATTCGATTCTGGAGTCCCCAACATAAGAAGGACATGGACCAGTTGGAGAGGGTCCAGAGGAGGGCCACAAAGATGATCAGAGGGCTGGAGAATCTTTACTATGAGGACAGGCTGAGAGAGTTGGGGCTGTTCAGCCTGGAGAAGAGGAGGCTCCTGGGAGACCTTATAGGCGTATTCCAGTACCTCAAGGGGGCCTACAAGAAAGATGGGGAGAGGCTGTTCAGTAGGGCCTGTTGTGATAGGACAAGGGGTAATGGTTTTAAATTAGAGGGAGGTACATTTAGACTGGATATTAGGAAAAAATTTTTTACAATGAGAGTTGTAGAGCACTGGAACAGGTTGCCCAGAGAGGTGGTGGATGCCCCATCCCTGGAAACGTTCAAGGCCAGGCTGGATGAGGCTCTGAGCAACCTGATCTAGTCAGGGGGGTCCCTGCTTCTTGCAGGGGCGTTGGACTAGATGACCTTTGAAGGTCCCTTCCAACCCTAACCATTCTATGATTCTATGATTCTATCTCATCTCATCTCATCTCCTCCTCTTGCAGCCAGGCCAGGATGAGTTGGGCCCAGTCGGCTGCCTGGCAAGAGGCCAGAGGGTGAGGCCTGCAAGGCCCATGAGGCCTGCGCCTCCCTCTCTGGGCCTCTGCCCCCCCCTCAGCTTCTTCACATCTTCTCTTCTCTTTTTTTTTTCTGTTTTCCCCTTCTTAAATACATTATCGCAGAGGCGTTATCAAGGAACATTCTGCTACCTATCGGCTCGGCCTTGGCCAGCAGCGGGTCCGCCCTAGTCCTGGGTGAGTCCACTGAACTTCCTACAGAAGCTACCACCTTAGCCCCCCCCCCCACTAAACAAAACCACAACAAAAATAAAAGAAAAAACCTAAACAACAGACACAGTTTGAAAATTACATCAATTTTGTAGCTTTAATTAATTAGTTGTATTCAAAAGTTATTGAAGACAACCTCTAGAGATCTGTTTTCCGAACACCTCTGGAAAAGGTTACATATGCAGGGAGTGAAGATTTATCATTTCCATAGGAACCTGGCAAGCTAGAGTATAAGAATTTAACAGAGGTGGTTTAGGAGCATCAACTATGAGAAATTATTTTTTTATGCAAAATAATTACAGAATATAAGAATTCTAATGGCTGAAGAAAATAACTCTAAATTTACAGCTGGTCCATAAGGACTTTATATACTGATATTTGATATTTTATTATAATCCTTTAGAAATATTTTTTGTGTCATAATAAAGCCTGAAATGGAAGAAAGATTGCTAATTCCAGTTCTAATACAGCCCTTGAGTATAGGAGGATGCTAACATTCAAAAAGAAAATATTACTTACAGAAGACATCACAAATGGAGGCCACCTATTGCGAGGGGTTTCATGTGGTTTTTATCTACCATTTTTCTAGGTGTGAGAAAATATACAGTTTTAGGGTTAGGTATTTTATCCCTTACTCTGAAAAGCATGGGACTGTCTTCCCCATGTGATGGACGATTTGTTGCCACCTTTGCCTAGCCACATATTTTGACAAATAAGGACACAGATTCTCTTTTCCTTCCCTAGGAGATTTGAGATGGTCAATAAAGAAAAAATGTAAATCACCTTGATTTCTAGAGGGAATTGGAAGGAAGGGTTGGGGAGTGGGTTTAAATTGAAGAAAACGTGTATAAAAAAAATGAAAAGAGGATCATTTTCACTATTTCCTATTTTAAAACAGAATGGAGAGGCCAGGAATTATATTTTTCATAGTTTTCTGGGGGTTGTGTTTTAGGCCCTGTTTTGTCAGCTCATGTTAAATATAGCCTTTCTTATTTAAATATGGTTTATATGAAAAAAAAATCTAATACTTTAGTATGTACTACTTCACTTGTAAGGAGGAGAAGGGTTTGCTGCATGTATCTAGAAGCAGCCAGAGTTTTTCTTCCCTCTGTAATTAATACAGCTAGAGTCCCAGAGCTTATTCTATAATGTACTGACATACAAGCCTCTACAGTTCAGAGTAGCCAATTATACCTGCTGACTGTCTGCTGGTAGCCAGGATATCTGTCGGCTTTGCTGGTTGTTCTCACAGCAATCTCAGAGCTTAAATAAGCTCAGACATTGGCTCAGCTGGTTCAAAATTCATATTGCTCTGGCTTTTGCAGAGGGATCATACTGCCACTCATTAGGGACTGAAGTGCGAGGCTGTGGAACCCAGAGGGCTTTGTGCTGTGCCAAATAGCCTTCAAAGGAACAGGAGGGATATATTTTTCTTAGGCTCATGCAGATATTTGAGGAAAATTCAGCAAAATTCCAGAGCTTCTATAATGCGTCTATTCTTCTAAATTTAGTTTTATGCCGTGTCTGATAATTTTTTTAAAAATGTCTGCAAACAATGTATACTGAAGTTAAAATATACTGCTTATTTCTTCATGCTGTGGGTCTAATTTAATTAGAGAAAGCAAAAGAAATAAAGTCAAAGCATTCCAATCTATTATTAATCATTGAATTTGCACAGGTAAACATAATCCACCAAACACGCCCTGTCATGTCCCTGTTATTGTTTCATGTGTTTGTAATTTGAAAAAGACACCTTTAGGAGGAAGGTGACTCTATTCTCAGTCTCAGTTAAAGTGTGAAAATTACTTATTTTATAAATCTGATGGAGAAGCAGTTGGGTTTGAGCTTTTGAAATTATTTGAATATGAATAGATACACAATTTGAACCAAGAACTCTGCTTCACTGCAAGGAATTAATATCCAAAGGAACAAATTTATTGTGCAAGAATAAGAAAAGTTATCTGTGGCAAGTTACCCTTGGTTCTAAACACTGGCATGGCCCCATAGAAAGAAAGCAGAAATATTTCCAGGTAGCAGGTGCACTCTGTGCTATTCTGCAATCTATTTCTACTGGATAGCCTTTGCAGGAGTGTAATTGAGAAGCATTAGTGCTTCTTCCATAGCCTCATCTTTCTGCCTAAAGGGCTTTCTGATGTTGACTGCGATTGTTCAGTTGTGTCACTTCTGGAGAGAAGGATCTATCTCTTTCTGAACTGCTTACCTCCACTAAGTGAAATTCCTGTTAAGGTTAAAGGTGTGCTAACTGGGACCTCTTTTTCTTTCTTGGATTTCAAAAGGTCCGCTTGTTCTAATACCTGAACTGTATACAGACTTCATTACATAATGTTAAATATTGACCCTGAGAATCACAGGAAGGGAATGAGCACAATTTACTTTTGCTGAGTTTTATTTGCCCTAAATATAGTTTTTGAAAAAGCACAATTTGAGCAATGTTGTTTGTCTGAAGTGGTAAAATTATTCAGAGGGTTGTATTCCTTCCCTCAAAAGTCTATCCAAGCTCCATTATTTTGAGCTCTTCTTCCAAAGAAACTACATTCAGTTGACATTGTGGAATGGCCTGAAGGATAATTCTTCCCCCACCAATTCAGTTAATGTTTATTATGCAGTATTAACTGAAATGTAGAATAATAACATGACTTTCCAGTGGGATAGCTAAATACAGAGATAGAAAAGTTGAAAGCTTACTAGCTTTTTGCATCATAAATATAATATTGCTCCAATGTTATATTTTTTTTTGTAATTTTCTACCTTCTGCTAGTTTCCCTATTTGTCACATTTTATCAAAACTTTATCCAGTCTTGAGACGATAGGTGTTTTCATTAAAAACTCTTGTCTCTGTATTAGAGCTCTATATTAGAGCTTCTGTTTCTCTTTAGAGAGTGAGAGCAGGGTTATGGATGATTAAGCTTAAAAATAAGAAGATAAAAAAATTATTTCCTTATTGTAAAATTTTGTAAAACATAGCTTTCTTGACCTTGTTGGTTGACATGACATTAGTAGATCTATGCAACATAACAATATATTTTCTTTATTACTTCACATGATTATTTAAACTTTCTAAATGCCCATTGGAGTTGGGGACAGTATTCATTGCACCAAATCATGCCTGTCATGGTAATGCTACAGAGGATTCCAGTAATGTTTCTTCATTCAAAACGCAAAAATAATACCTACATATGATCAGATGTAAGCAACTTTTCTCCGAATTGAATCTTGTGAAGCAGGTAAGTCTTGATTATTACAATGGCACTCATTCATAAATTAGAAGGAGGTAGATTTAGATTAGATATTAGAAACAAATTTTTTACACTGAGGGTTGTAGAGCACTGGAACAGGTTGCCCAGAGAGGTGGTGGATGCCCCATCCCTGGAAACGTTCAAGGCCAGGCTGGATGAGGCTCTGAGTAACCTGATCTAGTCAGGGGGGTTGGACTAGACGACCTTTGAAGGTCCCTTCCAACTCTAGCCATTCTATGATTCTATGATTCTGTTTCCCATAATATCAGACTTTAATTTCAGATAGTCCTTAGGGACAGTGCAGTCCATCCCTACTAGAACCTTAAAATCCTTGCAAAATATTACTGAGTCTTATTTCCCTACCATTCTAAGCACATGCTAGTACCAAGCCCAGCACCACAACACACCGGAAGAGGAATTTTACTGCACCTACACGTTGAGATCTTCACTGGAATTAGAGCTTTTGCAGATTCCACAACAGTTGAAAATGATGCAATTTTTCTGCAGGGAACACACAGACAGTAATGGACAAGGTAGAAGAATGCTTTATGTGTGGTGAAAAAGTCTTTGGGGGAGAAGAGTAAATATCCAAGGAACAAATAACTTCAAAATTATATCATTTTTAGTTGCAAAAATTCTCCTGAAAGGCAAATCCATGAAAATAAGAGAATTATTGGAAATACTGAAAATCAGAGAATTAGGTGGATAAATGTCAGAGCATTCTCTGTCATTGTCCTCATTGTTGGAGGTGATAGCAGTGAAACTGAGCCATCATTTGATGTGCAGTACATTCCACATCCTTCCATAGCCCGACTCTAAAAAAAATACATACTTAAACATAAACACACTTATATACCGAAGTGTAAGACTTTGCAATACACACTTGATGCTTCATCTCTAACACAGTATTTAACTTCATGAACCAGTACTTAAATCTAGTACTGATAAATCCAGTGATCCTGAAAGCATATCTTGCTTGCACAGAATAATAACAAGAAAATATTAATAGCTTCCTATGATTTAACTCCTTAAAATAAAAAGGCCAGTGTTTGTTACTGTTAATATAAGATAAATGGAGAGTTGATTTTTATCACTGCTTTCCACCAAAGGCTTCTCTGAAAAGCGATATCTTCCACTTCACTTGTTTCACAAGATTTAAACAGAATTACATAATCTAGAAGCTTATATCTGGCGATCTATTCAACCAGTGATGCTATAGCCCTGAACAGTACCAGAGACAGCTACATTTATATTCATTTGTTCACAAAGAGTGCAATCATAAACTTTCATGATCAATAAGGCAACATAAAATCTTTAATAATCAATACTGACCTTTATTGTTTCAATGGTATGAAAGTATTTTCCATGAAACATAGCCTGATCATATCTGTTCAATGAACTTGAAAATTTGCACATTTCAAGCATCTTTAATTTTATAGCAGATAAATTCTACATCCTTATTTGGGGCTCAGTGTGTACTCTTGATAAAATATAAAAATAAAAATATCCAAGTCTGTAAAGTTATTACATGAATAGTAATTAAATTTAATTGAAAAATACATGTCCTAGGTGTAACAAAAATGTAGCTATAGAAAAACAATTATACAATGCTCTGTTATTTCTCAGAGGATTAAACATAAAAGAAAACATAGAGAACTTAATTAACTCAAACACTAGAAGAGTTTACCTAGATACATTGCAAAAAAACCAACTTGGTTTCACTGTATCATTTGGAGGGTGATCAGAACAAGATAAAAATCTCTTCTGTAACTTATCTATAGACAGAATTGTACATAGTGTTTTACATCTACTTATGTATTGCAGTATGTTCTCCTTGCTGTATCACTAGAGGACTTCAGTAGTTATTGACTGACAGGCAAATGTGGTCATGTCTTCTGAGAAGCAAGGTGTCATTAGGCTTACACTTTCCTGAGCACAGAGAGAGCTGCTGTGGATATTCCCTATGTGAGTTTTTGTCTGCTTCTGTAACTCGCTAAAGGAGAACCCGGGTAAAGGATTTGACAGATCTTGCTGATGAAAACCTAAGCCAGTTTCAAAATACGTTTTTAATGAAAACAAAAATCTGCTAAAAAGGCAATTCTATCCATTGATATTATGGCTTGCAGAAACATAGCAGACAAACATTTAAGAAATATTTGTTTGCATGATTTTATTGATTTATTGAGTAAATATTAAGATCTTTCAGGCATTGTTATATTGTGACATTTAACTGCAGCCCTGAATGGTATGCCACATAGATCTGCACAACCCAAAATAAAGCAGCTCACACAGATGTAGTGTTCTTTAGAGCTTTTCAATTACTGAGTTTATTTGATTTAAATGATTTAATCTTGCTTTGCTCTGTATTTGCTCTGAACTCTCTGATTATACCTATTTTGTTATGAATTAATAATAACAAAACATAGCACAAATATAAACAAGAGCACTAATAATAATAATATGATGATGAATAAATAGACACCCGTGCTGTAAACAACTTAGCAAGTCATTTCAAGCTAAAATAAACATTTCTAGGATCATCAATAAGTCTTCTTAGAAGACAGAGATATTATGCAGGCATTGCTTTTATTGACCTACCATTTGTAGTCTTCAATAAACAGAAAATCAACCAGACATAAAATAAAACAGTAACCTTCCATAAAAAATACAGACACACCTCCTTGAACCGTTGGTATGTCTAGTACAAGAAAATGTTTATAGTGCCTAAGTATTTTTCCACAAAAATTTCAAACATGTAACAGGTCTTATTGCTTCAAATTTACTTACTTTTTTTTTTTTTTTGCAATGGGTAGATTTTTTTCCACCCACAATATTAAAGTTAATAATACATTGCATTGCAGTTAATAGGTGTTATTCATAAATTTACTTTCAAGTAGAACAAATTCCTTTCTACAATTTAATTCTGGAACCACTGGTAGCTTTTATTAAACTGGCTCTCAATGTATTAATTCATCTTGGCATACAATTTATGCTATTATTATTCTTACGATAATGCTACATCAGAAGAGGAAAACACAGTATAAAGGGAATCTATCTGTTCTGGTTTTATTTAAGAAGGGGGGCTATGGTGGTAGGTTCTGTAGGAAACTGCTAGAAGTCGCTCCCCTTTGTTCAGTGGACTCGACCGGGCCTAGGGCGGACCCGCTGCTGGACAAGGCCGAGCCGATTGGTAGCAGAATGTCCCGTGATAACGCCTCTGTGATAATGTATTTAAGAAGGAGAAAACAGAAAAAAAAAACAAAGAAGAGACGATGTGAAGGAGCTGAGTGGGGCAAAAGAGGGAGAGGCATGAGCCTTGTGGGCCTTGCAGGCCTCACCCTCTGGCCTCTCGCCAGGCAGCTGACTGGGCCTGACTGGGCTGCAAGAAGTGGAGATGAGATGAGATATGAATGAGATCCTGAGAGGCTTCTGCCAGCCTATTGTGAAGAACTTTTCTTGTGAGAAAAACAACTGCAGACACCAAGGTCAGTGAAGAAGAAGGGGGAGGAGTAATGCGGCTCCTGGCCAAGATTCCCCTGCAGCCTGTGGTGATGACCATGGTGGAGCAGGTTGTCCCCCTGCAGCCCATGGAGGTCCATGGAGGAGCAGAGATCCACCTGCAGCCTGTGAATGACCCCATGCTGGGGTGGGCAGGTGCCTGAATGCGGCTGTGGCCTGTGGAGGGCCCACTGGGGCAGCTATTCTAGAGCGACTGCACCCTGTGGAAGAGATGACTCACACTGCATCATTTTCATGAAGGACTGCGGCCTGAGGGAGGGACCCCATGATGGAGTAGGGAGGAATGTGAGGAGTTCTTCCCCGAACTATGAAGCAGCAGCCTGAAACAATGCATAATGAACTGACCGTAACCCCCGTTCCCTCTTCCCTCTTGTGCCACTTGGTGGGGGAAGGTAGTAGAGATAATGTTATGCCCGGGAAGAGGGAGGGGTGGGGAGGTTATCTTATTCTCTGTCTCATTATCCTGCTTTGCTTTTTTTAGATATATGAAGAGTTTTCCTCAAGTCGAGTCTGTTTTGCCTGTAACGGTAACTTTAAGGATTTTCCCCTGTCCTTATCTCAAACCTTGAGCCTTTTTCCTATATTATCTCCCCCTATTCTCCTGGAGGGTGTGGGGAATGAGAGAGACACTGCGTAGTCTGGCCCCAACTGAGGCTGAACTACAACACTATCCATGCCTACTCTGGTCTCATTACCTCCCTTACTGTTTATAATATTAATTAAAGCCCTTGTGATGTTTCAAAAGCACATTGTTCCATTTGTAGCTAGTAAAGTCTCTGAATTTTAAATAATGCTAATAGCTCTGTTAGCGTTAGGGAAACAACACACAATATTATTAAAGAGAAGTTAATTTTAGCTTTTGGTTTCTCTTTTCTGAGGCTAAATAATCTACACCATAAGTGGGGTTATTCTCTTTGTGCCCAATGTTCAGATTGCACAAATAGGGTAAGCCTAGTGAAGAAATTACACCAATGTCACAACTAAAAGAACAAATGGCATAATTAATGTAAGCTGCATCTGTTTTGTGGCTTCCATTAAGTTTTTCCTACTTATCTCTTTCAGAGGTTAAAGTCAATTCCTTAAAAGTGTTTGGGAACAGGAATAGACTATTACGAGGTATAGCACTGTCTCTTCAGTGCATCTTCTGTTCTGAAGAAAAACCCCTGTAGATCTTTCCCACAAAATTTTCGAAGTAAGAAAGTAAACCCAGGATTGCCATAACAGTGTCATAATATATTTTGAACTTACATTTCCTAATTAATTCCTCCAAGGTGCCTATATTGTGTGACTCTTTTAAAGAAAAAAAAAAATTATTCAAGTAGGTAATGGGTTTTCATTGTCCCAGCAAATCAAATGTCTAAATTAATAGGAATAAACCAAGTACACAGTAGATTTTTTTTTTCTGTTTTTTTTTCAATCTATTTTACTCTAGGGCTGTTGTTGCTTTTTGAGAAAAAGGAATAATTTTCATGACACTGATGTGATTAATTAATAAATTGATGACTGCCCGTTACTTTGTGACGTTATCATTGTCTATTCTGGTCTAATGAAACAAGCTATTGACTTGAGGTAAGTACATTGCATAATTACTGTGTTACTGTATTTAACATCTCCACGAAAGTCTTGCTAGATTCCTAAAACTCTAACTCTTTCTTCTCTTTTTTTTTTTTTTTTTCCTTTGGCACCACTAATTCATTTCTGGACACTACATTGTAGTAATGCACACACACTGTTTATTTCTCATATAATGAACTATTTTTTACCCTTTTTTCTGTGAGGAGAAATTTTCAATAGAAAAAGAAAAAGAAGGTTCAGCAAATAACATCTTTTTTTCTTTCTCTCCTCACTTCTGTTTTGTAAAACAGTATGCATTGAAAGATTACCATCTTAAGGGGTTTAATGAGAACGTTTTTAATGCAAGAGTAATTTTTTTTTAAAGTGATACAGGTTATCATAGAAAAGAAATAAAGCTTTTTCCCCTTCCCCCCCTTAAAAAGATAAGGTTTTAGGAAAGAATTAGGATGCTAAAAGGCTAGTCTCATTTTTATTTTTCAGTAAATAGTTCAATAGTCAAAATGATCATGGATTTCATATGTTTTGGAAATAGAAAAGAAAGAGTTCCATTAGATGTTTGAAAGTATTTTTCTATTCACCGAAAACTGAAGTAACGGCACCGCATTGTTAACCTACTAACCTTACCCTGATCTAATGGTATCTGAAATAATGCTAAGATAATAAGCAGGGTCAAGTAGTCCTACAGGGTTCTGAGTGCAGCATTATGTGTTTTGAATATTTTCTTTTTTGCGTGACAGTGAAACAATCTTGAAAACATTTTGTTTCATTTAAATCTCCTGATAATATACAAATAGCAATTCTAAATGGCAATTTAGAAACCGATATTAAAAAAAATCTTCCAAAGAAACAAGTTATTTGTTGTATTGAAAACAAAACTCATTTCATTGTGAAAAGGACAAGGACTAAGACTAATTGGATTAAACACCCATTGTACATTAAATAAGGCCATTTCTAAGTAATTTTTAAATTATTCTTTACAAAAGACAAATTAATATGCCACGATGAAAAAAAAAGGATGAAAAATGTCTTTAATCAATCCTTAACATTGTTTGAAAGTTGCTGTGAAACTTGGAATTTTGGAATATTTCAGAAAGAAAAGATGTCCTTTTACGTATAACACACGAAGAAGAGATTATAAAAAATGAAACTCTAGGGCAATTCCACATAACACATGCAGAACAGTTTTCTTCTAGATCAATCTATCCTTAAACGTAATTTATTTTCCACAATAACATTTCTGACAAAACTTCAAGATATTCACTACTCTTTATAGTATTAAAATTCATGAAAGAGATAATAATTGGCAAAACCTCGTGGACAGAAACTCAGATGAGACGTTTTCTGCCTTGACAAGTAGGTCTATACTGTTCAATACTGAATGATGCGCAAGAACGCTGCTGCCAGATTTGTTAGCAATGTGCATCATTCTCCTTTATAATCAATATCTTCAATGGCTGATGACTAGCAGGAGACCAGAAGTGTGAGAATATTTAGCTGCTTGTCTTGCCATGCATTGTCATTTAACTTCATCTTAAAAGCTGCCTTCAGATGTCATTGAATAGAAGTGAGATGATACAGACTACTACCTTGAAATTAATCTATTTTTCATGTTGATATTATTTTTACCTTGATGTAAGTCAACTCATATTGTCAGTATAACTAAAGAATAGTCAATATCCATGTCACTAATGATTTATGAATTCTCTTTTTTTTTTTTTTTTGGCAATATATATGTATATATTTGTATTTATATACTGTTTAATTCATTTTCGTATAAAGAAAAGTATATAACACTCGTATTTTTCATGTATCTGCTAAATTGCATTAGGAAACTTTAGCTTATCATACAGATAATATTTTAATAAAATAATTCTCCAATTTTTATTATTGCTGATCTGCTGATAATATTCCTTTGACTCTGTAAAACAGATTGTACCAAAAAACTTACTTCCTTAAAAACACAAAGATATGAAGTTTGATTGTCATTTAAAATGTTAGAATTGCAAGGTATATTACTGACATTTCAGGAACTGATAACACTTTCTACAATAATTTTTTTTAGCAGGAGGAAAAAAAATTCTCTTCTTTTTCCCTCTCTAAATGACATCATCTCCATTTCATCTATATGACCCTTGTTTCTTTTTCCTAGGTGAGTAAATATTTTTTTTACCTTCATTAAAATGCTCTTTGCTTAGATTGACTCCATTTCTTCCATATGACTGCTGAATCCTTCCTTTACCTTCTTAGTATTATCTAGAAATCATGAACAGTGAAGTTACATTAACTTTCTCATTTCTTTGGAACTATGAATTATGCCAGTCTCTCTAGATCATACAGCATTTTTAGAGTTCCTATAATTCAGTGAAGATTTCACAGTGCCAACATTTTCCAATAAATTTTTAAATACTTACTCTATATTCTTAGAGAGGACTTGTATCAGGCTTTCTGATACATAAATTACATTGGTAATAATTTATTCTACACCAGTCTGTTAAAATTGCACTGACATTAATCTATTGTATACTATTGCTTAATTATTTTTAAAAAATCAGATACTAATATTTCTTCACAGTTAATGGAAACATATAATAGTTATCCCCACCTGAATCATCCTGTTTGCACTTCCTAAATATTTTGTACAACACTACCTCCATGTCTGTTTAATGACATTTCCATAGCAGAATAACAGTCATTAAAATAAATTTCAGCAAGCCATATATTTTTCTCATTCAGGTCTTTTATAAATTCCACATGCAAGTTATCAAGACGTGATGCTTTAAAATTGTTTATCTCTTATAAATCCACATAGGAATATTACATTCCTTTACTAATGGAATATAAAGTGCTTTATCATTTTTATATAGATCAATTCATGTTTCTTTCCAAATACATAAATTCTTTCTTGAAAATATCAAGCTATTCTATCAGCACTTTCTTAATAATTGTAAAAAGATGTTGCCCTATCTCTCTTATTATAAGATTTCTTTCTTATTTCTAAGATTTCTTGTGTTCCTAGCATAATCTGAAAGCATCTATTTTTTTCACTCCTCTCAACATCGCATTTTCATTGATGTCTTCATAAATCCTTGATAATTATCTCCTTTCAGTAACTGGATTGAAGTTTTACTTTTTTCCTGTTATTTGAATTATGTCTAGTTCTTAACATTCTGGCTGATGGTATACAATAACGCATGCCACCAGGTCATACAGATTAATTAATTATTTTAGATGTCTTGGACCAGGTCTAAGATCAATAATTTACCATAATTAACTTCTAGTTAGGCAAGTTGTACTTAAGAATGGAGGTTACTTTTGTACAAATGCATGTTTAGTTATTAACTTATCTGTGTAGACAAGATATAATGCTCAGAGATAATATATACTTTTAATTTTATATTTTAATTGTGAAAAGAATTATGAAATGAGTGGATCTAATTCTGAAGTGAGATCAAATGCATATTTGATACATTTGCAGCTCATGATGCATTTGATGCATGGTAAATGAACTTCATGTTTATTTCACTTTCTTCTTCTTTGCCTTTTTCCTCTCTATTACTTTTTCTTTTGAGTTCTTTCGTTTGTTTTTTTTTTTTATCTGCATCGATGCATCTGTCACCCTCAGTAACAAAAGGTATAATACTTAGGATTATTTTCGTCTCATCTTTTCTGTATCCCTCTTTAATTTTTACATGTTTAATTGTAATTTAAAATAAATGAAAAATTTCTTTCTCAAAAATTAAAGATTCTGAAATGAAATACTAACTGAAAATAAAATTATAAAAGTGAGAAAACAAACCAAAAGGGTAGGTGAGATTGTAATCTATTCAGAGAGAAAATGGTGACTAAAAGAAGGAAGTGGAAAGAAACGTGTTTCAATATACAGGGATTATTAATTAATTGTTCATGATTTTTCTTTATTTATAGATTTCATAATAATTTTAAAATTGCATAAAAGTAAAAAATTTTTCTTTGAAGTTTTCCTACATGCTTATCTGAGTAATACCATTCAAGTTACTGAGAAAAAAAAAACAAACTGAGATTTTACACTGATATGTATATACATGGAAAATTCCACACAATAACTTCATCTGCCTGAATGAATTCTTTTCATTACCATGCTTTCAAAAACTGGACTAGCAAAATCCATTACTCACTTTTTTGTCTAAATGCTTCCATATACGTTAAAAAAATATATTACCTCAAGATAGAGTTTAATTAACTACAGTATCCATCATGGACCAACTTCAAGGTCATTTGCTTAATGAAGCATATATTTCTAATTCTATAACCAAAACATAATCTTTAAATTTATTAAAGCCATGTATATCCTTTGTTTTCTGATTTCCTGATTTGTCTAATCCTAAAATATATTCACGAAATTTAAAAGTGCATGGCAATTATTCAGTATGGTTTAACTTTTTCCTGAAACCAGTTTTCCTCCAAAGATAAGGAATAGCCAGTAGAAGTTTTCTTCAAAATGATACATTTGATAAAATTACATTGTAAATGGAAGCTTTTAATGTATCTTCTTTTTAAAACTGAAAAAAAAAAACCCCAATACTCTCTTCTTCTTAGTGCTATAAATAAGATTTCTAGGTTTTCATGTGCATATAAGGATATCTTTTCCCAAGCATGTCTGTGATATTTACAAATTAAAATTACAGAAAACATAGGCTACACATGTCAGCATGTGAATTTGCTAAAGCTCTAATTTAGCAAATGTACTGTAGCAGTTTACTCTGGTAAGGAACAGATACAGGGCTATCCCAAGCTGAAGTCTGTCTCTTACTTTCTTGCCATGACAATGAAATTGTTTATTTTGTTAGGCCAGTGCACCTATGTCTCCTCTAAAACTCTTCAGTCACACTCAGAAAAATTTTTTAGAAACACAGAGAAGCTGTGGTGAGGTGCCAGAAATGGTTATGAAACCAGTACTGCGACAGAGGAGCAGAGAAAAAAGGTAATTGAAGATTTAAAGTTGTACGTCATAAGTCTCTCTTCACTACACGGCCTCCACAGTGAGAAAGGAAAGAACCTCTCCTGCCTATTTGGTTACTGTCTGTGTCCGTTAGCTGTGCTAATTAGCTGTGAAGGGACCAAGGACTTAGTATAAGACATTAATAACCAAGTTTTTAATTTTTTTTTTATTTTTTTATTTTTTTTTACAGATACTGTATTTTCATAGATAAGATGGTTTAAATAGCAAGTGTTTCCAAATTCTGCTGAGAAGGATGTGTTAGTCATGAGAGCTGTTTTCATTTATGAACTGGATGGCAAAATCTTCTTGGCTTTACGCTGCACAGTGCAGAAACATGAATATCAGCTTACCGAGGCACATACAAATGAAAACCTGTTGGCGTCAACTTGTAAGGCAGTAGAACTCACTACAAGGATGACTGTAGGTAGCAACTCACTCTCTGGCCTGAGTGTCTCAGATAAATTCAGACTAGATCACTCCTGCTCCCTCTAATTCATTTGTACTGCAAAGGAAACTAAAAGCATATGCTAATTGGAAACATTAAAAGGAGAAATCATTTGGAGAAACTCTATCCAATTAGCTGTCCTATTTTTAAGACTGCAATCTGTAGCTACATTTTCTTGTGTCACAAAAAGCTGACACACTGGATTGCGGCTCAGTTAAAAAACACTCTGAAATGTACCAAAAAGTGACCTTGCACAGCTTTAAATAAAACTTAAAGTGTTTACACATCTAATCTTTGGCTGGAAACAAACACAGCTATGCATTAGGAGCTGATTAACACAAATAAGAGGGTCCAGGAGTCTGGGAGCTTTATCCATCATTTAGAACATTTTAATTAAGACCACAATGAAATTCTGCCACATATTAGTACTTGGTGCTCCAGATTATAGTTTTTGCTGAAATCTCTGGGGGAAAAAAAAACAAACCACAAAACCACAAACAAAAGACATAACACAAATCATTAATTCTCTCTTCTTAGAAAGAGAGGAATCAATAAAATAAAATCACTTATGTTAGTCTCAAAAAAAAAAAAAAAAAAAAAAGAGATTCAGAAAGCTGTGGACCAAAACCAGTAGGCTACAAAATAAGGTAATTTGTATCACAGCTGTAGGAAATAGAAAATAAGTGGTTTAAAGAAGAAGCAAGTCATTCACAACAGTTAGTGAAATTGACAGAAGTTTCAAAAATACATTTTGTATTCTGTGTAAATTAAAGGAAATATGTCTATTTGGTAGTCCCTCACACAGCTTAATTTCTATTTACTTTATTCACTGTTGAGGTTCCCATTTGGTGCCATTTTTTAAGTCTACGCAATAAAATTTCCAGAATCATTTAATGAGAAGCAGAAACAAATCCCTATCCATCTTTGTTTATTTATGGAATAAGAAGCTTCTTTGCAATGCATTAGAAATTGAATATGTTTTTCAACATTACAGCCCTGTCTGGACTGGAACAAATGGTCCATTTTTCAAGTGCCTTCTCTACTTACTCCAGCTAACTTTTTTTCTAACATGTCAACTTGCTTCTTAATGAACACTGAAGATTTTTCAAGCATAAGAAAGTAATTCCAGTAAGCAAACATAATTGAAACATCTTTACTTCACGAAGGCAGAGGATTTGTCAGTCACCTTAGGAACCCCTAATGGGAAATCCTATTCTCATCTGAACATAGAGACATTGCTTATCTCAGCTTTTTTACAGAAATGAGCTTAGACCCTCTGAGTGAAGCTAGATGTATCTGTGATGTGCCTACAATAGCCTGAAATTCAGGTGGAAATTTCTATATGTCTTAGTACGGGAAAAGGAAGAGAAAGGTCACTTTGGAGCCAAGAGTCCAGGCATTCTGGATCCCTAGGAAGTAAAGAACCATTATGTTATTTTGTTTTTTAACTTTGCAACATTTATTTTTTCAATTACCTCAGAGTAATTACAATAATTAATGAATTTAGGGCAGCATTTTGGATATTCCCTTGTTAAAAAAAAATATCAATTTGAAACCACAAATGGGCCAAGGAAGAAACAGGAAGCAACAGGAAGCATAAAAAAGGCATAATGTTACAGTGCTGCTCAAATAGAGGAAAAAAATTAAAAAATAGTATACAGTAAAAATAACTTCTTCTCTGAATATTTGTGTAAAATGGTAACATGCAAGTTCCTTCAACTTGTGAATGCTCTTGTTTATTTTACTGGTAAATGTTATTTCATTCGATAATCATATTCCTGTAATGTATTAACTACTATTAAACAAGAAACAACTAATACAAGTGACAGAGGTTTCTTTTTTTTCCCTTTGTTTTGCTTCATTTTTGATTGTTTAGTTAGTTTTCATAGTGTTGGTGAAAAGCTTATGGATTCAGCACTGTAAATTCTTTGTATTACACGTATTTGTTAAAACAGCAAGAGTATTTCACCTCTAGACCTATAATTTAACAAGAAAATTAGATGACTCTAAAGTGAAGACTGTTTTTTTTTCCTGTTAAAAGCTGAAGTATTGAATTACTTTTATTTCTTGACTCATATTTTGCAACAAAAGTTGCCACAGCTATAGCATGAGTCACAGGAAGCACTTACACAGAAAGTGTTATTGAAGTGGAAGAACTTATGTCTCATCCAGAGGTCAAATTCTATCCCCACAAGATTTAGCTTTGAATTCTTAGTTATTTGTGAACCTTCAAAATTTCTTGGATTACTATGAATTAAGATGATGGTTCAATTAAAGACACATATATTCTTTCGCATTCTTAAAAACTTATGAATCGATCTTCTTATTTTTTCCTTAGGTAGAAAGACCTCCATGTAGCAGATGTGTGTACTACAGCATACATGGCTTAGTACGGTAATTGAAACATTGTAAGATAAATGTCTCTCTCCAAAGCCATCCACAGAAGGAAGAAGATAGGAGTACTCTGCAGCAGATGCAGATATGTTGAGATTTGTTTAAGATTATTGCATCTAGGTATCTGCACAGTAAGCTTTAGGGTTCAGTCTGAGATAGACAACTACATTTTTATATCAATGTACCTGAATATTTGCTAAATACCTATACTCCCTTTATAAGCAATGGACTTTAACTATGTACTTAAAGGAATCTAGAGACTGACACAGATAATTCAATTACTTGCCTACACATGAGCATCTAGTCCCCTCTGTGACTCCCTAAGAAACCCAAACCATATGAAAAGGGATTACAGGTATCAGATGTAAGAGATACCTGAAACTTTTTCCAGTAGGAGATCAAGGCAAATATAGCAAAATAAATAGTACTAAATGCGTATTTTCAGGCATTTGAATCTCTCCCTAGATGGATTCAGTGGTCTGTGCGCAGGGTACATCTGAGTTTAGCCTCTAGCTCTCAGTCCACAAAGCCAAAATCTATTGTTTATCTTTTGTCATACCAGCTGGTCGTAATTCTAATGGTACTGGATTCCTGTGTATAGGAAAGTGGTATTTTCTACTAGGTATCTAATTTAAGGAGAGCAAAATTGCTTTGCAGGCTCCACCAAAGATATATACTAAAACTTTACTGAGTATAACAGGAGCTTAAACACCCATCTTGCTTGTAGACACGTATGTTATGGATAACTAGTTGGTTATCTCAATCTGCAGCTGAGTCTTGCCAGAAGTCTTCTAGAAGGGATCACCTTGCAAACACTTGCAGAGACTCCAGTTAGCTCTGAGGACTCCAAGATATCCAGTACAGATCCCTGTAAAATGAAAAAGATCACAGGGTTCATCAATCTGTGGGCTTTTCCCAAAACCAAAACATTTTAGGAAAAAAATTATGCAAAAATAGGCTTGCACAGCACCTTGAATAGTCTGGTTATGTCCATGTCAGTATATTAAACTATATTTTAAAGTTTAACAGCTTGAACAATCTGTTTATGTCCATGACAGTAAACTGAATTCTGTTTTAGCAGTTTAACAGCGTAGATGATCATATGCCAGTGAATAAGAACAGTTTAATATTACCACTGTGTTTCAGGTTAGATATTCAGTTATCTTGCAGCTTGGATCATTAAAATAAGTTGTCTATCCTAGATAGTGTGTCAGGAAGTGGTTAAGACAAGTAGTATCTGAATTTTGGATGGGTAAATTAATTCTAGTATGATTGCTACTTGCAGTGTGCCTGAAGTGTACATAATGCTTCCTTCAGGTATATTATAGAAACTAAACTATATCCCTAGTAAAATACAAAATGGTCTTGTACAGAAGAAAATGGTAAAATAAGAATTCTAATTAATTAATTTCTATAATCTATAGGAAAAAGATACATGCATTTATCATAGGTTTATATGGCGTTTTTTACTATTTTCCTAGTGAATATACAAATTGTATAGTCAGAGTATTTACTGAAACACATCTATGCAAGACAATTCTATTTAATACTATCAAATGCTTTCAAAATAACTAATTTACCAGTTTGTGTCAAGAATATAAATTTTCTGTTCTAGTATGGGTCTGTCCTTTAAAGCAGAAACGGCAAAAGCATAGTCTACATAATGCTATGCCTCCTGCTCTTGCAATCTACCTCTTTCCGAGTTATTACAACACTTGAACATAGCGTGACATCTGTCTTCTGTAATTGGAATATTTGCAAACTTGCTAGTTCCTCTTATATGTAGAACAAGCTAGCCTCACTCCCAAGAGAGGAGAAAATTCATTCATGGCAGAAACTACATGAGAAGAGTTGCATCTCACTGGCAGCAACTTAGGAGAAAGGCCTAATATGTGAACTTGAATTTTGTATCTCTCATATTAACACTGAGAAAAGTTTTAGAAGACAATTTTCTATTGTATCATAACAAATTAATTTGTTATCTCTGTAGATATTTTCAAATAGCTTGCAACACTTGAGATATTGGCATTAAAGGTTATGCTACTACAAAAAAAAAATATTTTCAACCTTTCAATATATGTATATAAGAGTAATATTTAAAAGGATTTTTAAAAATGCAAATTAGTTGAAGTATGTTATATCCTGCAAAGATTTTCGTGTTTTAGATAGTGTCCAGAGTTGTTTTAGAATCAATTAAATCTGTTTTCTAGAGTTTAATTGGCAAAACTCAGTACCTTTCTAAAGAAAAACATCTGAGAATGTATTGTTCATCCATTTTCTTAAAAGCAGGAGGCCATGTTCTGTGTTTTTCAAATTCAAGTGATCGGGTAAATGCTTTTCAATAAAGCTTCATATATCAGATTTTCATATATCATGTATTTCAAATTTTACTATTTAATGAGTTATATATTTAAATTTAACAATATTTGTTTTATTTAAGTAATGCTTCTAAAAGATATATTATGATTTAAAGTATCCTTCCAACCCAAACTATCTATGATTCCATGATTTCTAAAGGTAATTTACATCAAAAATAACTCAGTCATTACCACACAAATGAAAATAAAAGGCATTCAGGAGACTCCAGTTCATCTCTATTAAGCTAGTCTTAATATCTATGACACTCTTCTTAGTACCTTTGACATTCAGACCCTGCAGGAGAGAAGAAGTGGGAAAGATGCAGTTATTGCTGTAAATCAATCCTTTTCTCTACCAGAACTACTTCATAAAAGATTACACCATGCTGTTAGATTGCACAGGAACTAATCCATGCAGTGAAGTGCCAGGAACTCTCACACAGACAGCCTTGGTGTGCAGCTTGGAGTGCCAGCAAAATGTCAAATCTCAAGCTATTGGCAGGAAACTGTCTGAACAGAGCCCTAAAGAGAATAATTTTTTAGCTTTAAACTAGATGAACTTAATCTGTTTTCTATCTAACAAATGTGAGTGAAGAAATATTTCCTGCAATAACCTAGAATTAATTGTAAATTCTGAGTTTGACATGTAGCCTAGCAGTAGGAATGCTGGCCATATGGGTAAATTAAGTGTTCAATTATAAAATATGCATTTAAATGTACGTAGAATTAATAAAATAAAAATCTCATCATGCCATTATTTTCTATTCAATTTTCTAAACTCTAAACCCAGGACTGTATGGATATGGATACGGATATGGATATATGGATATGGATATGGATATGGATATGGATAGTAATAGAGATAGGAATAGGGATATACATTTACATATATAAAATAATAAAAGATATATGGAAAATTTGTAAAGGTGAAGGAAAAAATTTTTTTTTGTAACTTAATTTAAAAAAATCTGCATCTTTATTTAAACAAAATAAAACAGGTAAGTAGGCACCCTCAGCAAGTTTGCTGACAACATCAAGCTGTGTGTTGCAGCTGACATGATGGAGGGAAGGGATGCCATCCAGAGGGACCTTGGCAGGCTCAAGAGCTGGGCTCGTGCAAACCTCGTGAAGTTCAACCAGGCTAAGTGTAAGGACCTGCACATAGGTTGGGGCAATCCCAAGCACAAATACAGGTTGGGTGAAAAATGCATTGAGAGAAGCCCTGAGGAGAAGGAATTTGAGATGTTGGTTGATGAGAAGCTCACATGACCCGGCAATGTGCGCTTGCAGCCCAGAAAGCGTGGCTAGCAGGTCGAGGAAGGTGATTCTGCCCCTCTACTCTGCTCTGGTAAGACTCCACCTGGTGTACTGCATCCAGCTCTGGACCCTCCAAAATAAGAAGGACGTGGACCTGTTGGAGCTAGTCCAGGGTAGAGCCATGAAGATGGTCAGAGGACTGGAGCACCTCTCCTATGAGGACAGGCTGAGAGAGTTGAGGCTGTTCAGCCTGGAGAAGATGAGGCTCCAGGGAGACCTTATAGCAGCCTTCCAGGACCTAAAGGGAGCTTATAGGAAAGACAGGGAGAAACTCTTTAGCAGGGCCTGTTGTGATAGGACAACTGGTAATGGTTTTAAACTAAAGTGAGGTAAATTCAGACTGGACATAAGGAAGAATTTTTTTACAATTAGAGTGCTGAAACAGTGGAAGAGGTAGCCTAGAGACGTGGTAGATGCTCCATCCCTGGAGGTCAGGTTGGATGGGGATGTGAGCAGCCTGATCTAGTGGAAGATGTCCCTGCTCCTTGCAAGGGGGTTGGACTAGATGACCTTTAAAGGTCCCTTCCAACACAAGCATTCTATGATTCTAATTTGTCAGAGAAAGCTTTACGCTCATTGCTAGAAATAAACTGTGCTGCACAACTTTAAGTTTGAGTCAGACTGAAGGAGCCAGACCTCTGCAATTGGCTACTTTAGGTCCTTCTAAACTAAGAGGAATTAGAAAAGGTAATCCCATTCTCAAAACAGATCATTAAATAATATCTTGGTGAGCAGAGAAATAAAAACAAAATGAGCCAACATTGTGAGACCATCCATTCAAACACAAAATTTTAACCTGCATATTTTAAATTTGAAAGTGAGGATGAAATTCCATTATGTTGAGTTTATTACATGGTTACATACCTCATTTCAGTTTTTTCCTCCAAAAGTCAAAAAGTTGGTGATCTGGAAAAAATATTCACATTTTTTTTCCACCTATCCAAGTGTATTCTCAATGTGTATCACTGAAATTATGGTATACGTGAAGGACATTATGTTGCTAAGTCATAGGAACATTTGAGTACAGGGATTTTTCTTATCTGTGTATGAATGGTTTATAAATTCCGAAAAAGTTGTTCTGCTCTGATTAACTAAAACTTACCATCTAGAGTATTCAAATATTGGCTGTCATTTTAAGTTATGTTGTTCAGACATCAAGTAGGATCAGAATTCAGATTCTCAAGGGATAACTACAAAAGAAGAGGAGAATTACATTTTCCACTAATGTGTTCCATAAGCTGAAGTCAGACAACAGAAATTAGAAACTGATTGTCCATTAACCTGATGTTAAACTGGACTGTATCACATGGAAATATTAAGAAACAATGGCTAAAGGAAAACTCTCTCACTTCCTTTAGCCCCCTACATTCAACTCCAGGTAGCTTTACTCTCAAAGATTTTTTTCACAGCAGTTCTATTACCCTGTCGTAGTTTAGCCCCGATCTGGACCAGACTACGCAGTCTCCCTCTCACTCCCCCCACCCTCTGAGAGAATAAGGAGAGATAATTTAAGAGAAAAGAGATAATTAAGAAAAAACGACTCGAGGTTTGAGATAAGGACAGGGAGAAATCCTTACCGTCATGGGCAAAACCAGACTCGACTTGGGGAAAAACTATTCATTTATTACTACAACTTGCAGGATAATGAGACAGAGAAACAAGATAACCTCCTCCACCCCTCCCACTTCCCGAGCTTAACATTATCTACCTTCCCCCCCCGAGCGGCACAGGGGGGAAGAAGGAATGGGGGTTGCGGTCAGTCCATTATGCGTTGTTTTACGCCGCTGCTTCACAGTTGGGGGAAGAACTCCTCACATCCCTCCCCTGCTCCAGTGTGGGGTCCCACCCATACGCCACAGTCCTTCATTAAACTGCTCTGGCATAGGTTATCTCTTCCACGGAGTGCACTCTCTCCAGAACGGCTGTCCCAGCGGGCCCTCCATGGGCCACAGCCACATTCAGGCATCCACCTCCCCCGGTGCGGGGTCTTTCACGGGCTCCAAGCTCCAAGTGGATCTCTGCTCCTCCGTGGACCTCCATGGGCTGCAGGGGGACAACCTGCTCCACCATGGTCGTCACCACAGGCTGCAGGGGAATCTTGGCCAGGCGCCACATTACTCCTCCCCCTCCTTCTGCACTGACCTTGGTGTTTGCAGCTGTTTCTCTCACAAGAAAAGTTCATTCTTCACAACGGGCTGGCAGAAGCCTCAAAAAAGCCTCTCAGGATCTCTTCACCTTATTCATCCCATCTTCTCTCCACCTCTTGCAGCCAGACTGGGCTGAGTTGGGCCCAGTCGGCCGCCTGGCGAGAGGCCAGAGGGTGAGGCCTGCAAGGCCCCGGAGGCCTGCGCCTCCCCCTCTGCGCCTCTGCCCTTGCTCAGCTTCGTCACATCTTCTCTTCTCTTTTTTTTCTGTTTTCCCTTTCTTAAATACGTTATCGCAGAGGCGCTCTCACGGGACATTCTGCTCCCAATCGGCTCAGCCTTGGCCAGCAGCGGGTCCGCCCTAGGCCCGGTCGAGTCCACTGAACAAAGGGGAGCAACTTCTAGCAGTTTCCTACAGAAGCTACCACCTTAGGCCCCCCTCACTAAGCAAAACCACAACATACCCTTAAGCAAGGATATCTCACTGTAGTTAAACAATAAAGCTTTTTTTTTTGGCATAACAAAATTAAGAATAACGTCTCCATGGTATCCCAGATTCTCCATGTACACAACCTTTTTAGTACAGAAATTAAAAAAGCTCCTAAGCCCTACATCCTTTCACAGCAAGTTTAGATGCTTCATTCAGAGGAAGTTTGACTGACATTCAGGAAAGTGTGAAAGTGCAGAAGTTGCATCTTCACTTTGAAAATGACTATAGGTGCTTGGGTCACTGAAGTAGCCAAAGAGAGGACTAATAGGTTTGATTTACATTACTTTTACTTCCAGGTTGGAGAAAATGTGAGTTTAGTTTGGTAATCTTATTGTAGTCCTCAGTGGAAGGCTAGCTAGTTCAAAACCTGCCACAAAACTCAACACAAATCTGACAGCCTCAGCACAGGGTAAATGTAGGCAACTAGTATTAGAGCAACAGAGGTATTGTAAGGCAGCAGTGGAGTGCTTTTTGCAGAGATATACAGAGATGTTAATGCACAGCACCTGTCAGCACTGTGCCTTGAACCAGCCTATATTATAAATCTCTCATTTTCATGAACAGTAAAATCCCCCAAACTTACAAGGAAAGATAAATGCAATAAAAAAAATGTTTTCCCTACCTCAAATACAGTTTATTTTTTATGAATATACATGTGCTTCTTTGTAGTATACTTTTAAACCAGAGAGCTGTCAAGAGTTGAGTAAACGGTAGCTAGAATATATGCAAGGTCCTTTTGGAAAAAAAAAAAAAAAAGACAGACTTAAAAACGCACATAAACCATTTTCTAAGGTTTCTGAAATACAGTGTGTTGGTTCTGAAAATCTTTGAAGTCCCCTTGAGGATGTCTGCTATAAAGTAACAGATAAATTTGCTGTACCACTGCCAGAGGCATGAGGTTTAATATTATCTGATAATAAAAATAATATAAAAATAGTACATATGAGGGAAGAAAAAGATTTTTTTTTTAATATTAATTCAAACTCAGTAAGATTTCAGAATTGCATAAATTAAGAATTTACATATTCATATCATAAATATTTTTGCTCCAACTTTTTTTCATGAAAAATATTTAAAAGAAAAACTATGTTTATTATTTTTCATGTTTATCAGTTTAGATTTTTTAAAGTGTTTTGTCCCTGTTTTGTATTCATATATTATTCTGATTGCTGTATAAATCAAAGGATTTATCAGATCACAAATGAGCATTAATATAATTTTAAAACAATAACACTGAAAGCATTAAAACATCACTGATGTGTATTTTCTTAGCATTAAGTCATTTTACATTCTGCCTATTTATCTGCTGCTTATACCATTTTCTAATACTGAATTAAAAATAATTTCTTCACATTTGACATCCTTCTTGGTTATAATATATTCTGTGTATGAATTTAGGAAAATCGATGAACAATCTTGTAACTGGGATATGAAATATCAATATGGAATTGGTTTTCTATATGCTTCTGTAAGACACATTAGTATTCTTTTCTTGCATGTAGCTTATAACATCTCAAAATGCATATCATTATATTGTTCATACCTACACTCTTGAAATGGGCTTGATAGATAAGGCTTAGTAAGACAATAGAGAAGATTTGTTTGAGCAAAGATTATGTTAAACTTGCTGGAAGGAGTAGTGAAATCTCAGGAGAAGAAATAAAAAGCAAGTAGGCAATCTGTGTGTCTCTCATATCCCTGCAATTCCTAGAGGTTACATATAAGAAGATTAGGAAATAACACACAGACACAATTGAAAAGATTCGTAATGAAAACAAATTTGCCATGTTTGATGGCTTGTATATATCATCGGGTTTTTTGACAGCAGCATAATGAGGAAAGACAATTTAATGCAATAAGACGATTTAACTTTCTAAACAAATTGTTTGGGATAGTTCTCTTACAAAGAAAGAGGAATTGAAATGACATTGGAATAACCCAGTTCCAATACTCCTAAGAAGTGGATAGGAATCAATGGAAGTGATGCTATTCTTTCAATGGTTATTTAATTTTCCCAGTGAAATTTGAGGAAAAAAAAAGGTAGCTTGGATGAATTGGTCAATACGTAATGTCTATGGGCGTTGTCATGACATCCTTATTTAGGAGAAACTGATTATCACGAACATCAGACATTTGAGACAGAAATCTGAATAAGCTGTATCCAATCCATCCCTTTGCTAAAGCAGCCTTAACTGGCTTAAGTTGCAGAAAAAGTATTCATGCTGTGTTGAACTTCCTTACGTCCTCTCTTAAAAGAGATCCTGTTTGTAAAAATATTAATATATATTAGATACTTGTCTCTGCCATTTGCAATTTTTGAGCCTGACTCACGTAAGCCTGTTCACATTGTTTAGTATCCCTTAAAGTGTACATCTGTCCTTGAGCTTGCAATCCCTTCCTTCAATTTCATACATGCTCACCTTATAGTGGTGAGATGTATATTTATTTCCTCATAGGAAAGACGAGTACAAACTCTTTAGCAGGGCCTGTTGTGATAGGACAAGAGGTAATAGTTTTCAAATAGAGGGAGGCAGAAGATGGTCAGAGGACTGGAGCACCTCTCCTATGAGGACAGGCTGAGAGAGTTGAGGCTGTTCAGCCTGGAGAAGATGAGGCTCCAGGGAGACCTTATAGCAGCCTTCCAGGACCTAAAGGGAGCTTATAGGAAAGACAGGGAGAAACTCTTTAGCAGGGCCTGTTGTGATAGGACAACTGGTAATGGTTTTAAACTAAAGTGAGGTAAATTCAGACTGGACATAAGGAAGAAATTTTTTTTTTACAGTTAGAGTGTTGAAACAGTGGAAGAGGTAGCCTAGAGACGTGGTAGATGCTCCATCCCTGGAAACATTCAAGGTCAGGTTGCTCATTCTGAGCAGCCTGATCTAGTGGAAGATGTCCCTGCTCCTTGCAAGGGGGTTGGACTAGATGACCTTTAAAGGTCCCTTCCAACACAAACTACTCTAGCATTCTATGGTTAAATTTGAATTCCCTGTGTTATTCAGAAGCCATGTGCAAATCAAACAAGAGTAAGTAATTTGCTTAATTATTGTTCATTTGACTTATGTGTCAAAAAGCTTTCACACCCTTTTTCACACTACTTCCACTGACTTCTGCTGTGGAACTGTCCACAAAACTTCTACTGGCTTATTGCAGTCTATCCAGGAACATACATACTCCAGCAGAACCACTGAAAGTAGTAACTAGTAACATTTTACCAGTATTTCTTGTTTCACGTATAGAGAAATAATGAATTCTAGTAACTAGGAGAGCATGAGCTACACTTGTATTTGACACACTTACTAGTATAGTTCAACTGCATAATTCTGTGATTTTTTAAAATACAAATTAGAAGTATTTTATGAAAAAAAATGTGAATGCAGTACTTACAAAAAAAACCACAATCTGAATTTACTTTGAAGTTTATTTAGCTTGAGCTGAATTAGTAAAAAGTAAAGTTAATAACTGTATGATATATTTAAAGTAATTAAATGTAAACTAATAAAAATAAATTGTTGAGGGAAAGAACTTGTGAGGATAAGACAAGGATATTCTGGGCTCTCTCAAGGATCTCACAGACTCAGGGACAGTAAACAGTTTGAACTAGAACATTCTTGGTGAATGGTCTTTTAATTCAAGCTTTACAAGCCTTGCAAACTAATGCATTGATTACATTGAATTATTAATAAATGTTTAAACTAGTTTTTAATAAATCTACCTAAAAAAAAGAAGACAAAAACCAAAGGAATTTCAACTGAGTTGTCAAGGGATTTAAGCAAGTGAAGGGAATGAGGAAAGACTATTCATTTACTTGTTATGGATAACAGATGGATTTAAATTCTCTTCTAAATACAGAAACTTGGTTTTATTTAAAGTGAAAAAAAATATATTTCTCTCAAGTGTTTTAAAAGATGTCTATCTGAAAATCTTCCCTCCAAACATATGTTTTTGTTCATTGAGCTGAAAAATCAGTTATTCCAATAATCATGTGCCAGTAAAGCAATCCTAACTATAAACATATTTTCAGAAAAGTCATTCCATATTAGAACAAATTGTTGATGGTACTGAATAAAAAGATCATTGCTTATTTGACAAAGGCAGAATTCTAAAGAGAATAAATTCTTTCTTGTGCAAACTATTTTCCTTTATCTTCTTTTACACATGCTTCTTTAACTGCATTGTCACATATTATTTTTGCATTCAATTTTCAAGAAAAAAAGACGTTTTGATTCTATACTGGGCAACATAAACATAAACATTTAAACTAGCTCCCAGTGTAATATATAATTTTGCACTGTGCTTTCAGACACAGAGTTGCACATTAACCCTTCAGAGAGCTTTTCCCTGCTTGACTTAGGTTTACTTTCATCTTAACTTGCATATTTTAGCTTTATTTGAAAATTAATCCCAGATATCCTCCACCATGCAGCAGGTTTTTGATACATTTGTGTATGTAGGCAGGGCTCACGTGTTTGAATCTGCCCTTCCAGATCCCATAGAAGCAGAATAGCAAGCCCAAGTTTTCTTTGTTTGTTCTCACATAAGAAAGTGCATAGGGCAAAAGAGTGTGTGTATGTAGGAGGGATCTTAAAATGTCTCATTCTTCTTACTCCTGCTGGAAGAGGGCACTTCCCTAGGAGGAACAGGGCTTCATAGAGAGAGCCCTAAGACCTGTTAGAAGTAGAAGAGATGCTACTGTTCACATCTGGGCAATGGAGGTCCTTTCTGACCTCCATTGAAGAAAGGTCTTCTTCCTTAACTTTCTCAAAGTTCTACACTCACACACACACACAAATCATCTGTTTTGGGAACTAAGTTGAAAAAGCATTTTAATTGGAAACCTTAAGACCTTTTGACTTACTCTCCTTACCTTTCTGTTCTTTCTTTACTCAGTAAACTCAGTTTAGCACTTATTACAAACTTTTACTTTGAATTTCTATATAAATTAAAGAAGAAAAATGTTCCTTTCCTATTTCCCCCCTTTATAGTTGACAAAGACTATCAAAGCTGATTTGACAGAAGACTTGAAATTTAAGAGTTGAGAGCTGCAGAGTGGGACAACAGACACTATGGGAATAAGTTGAAGAAAGAGGGTTTCAGACTGGAATTAAGGAAAAATATTTTCATCATGAGGACAGACAAACATGGGAACCGGTTTCCCAGAGAGGTTGTACAGTCTCTGCCCTTTGTGGTTAGCAAGGTTTGACTGGACAGAGCCCTGAGCAGCCTGGTTTGATCTAAGAGCTGAACCTAATTTGAGCAGGGAATTGGAGTAAAGATGTCCTTAGGTCCCTTCCTCCCTGAATTATCTTATGAAGCCAGGTCTTTTTTATGTCTCAGTCTGGTTGCTTTTCAACAATCTGACATTCACTGTTAAGTTTTGACTAATTCTGCATATTATTTTAAAATATTATTATCTTTAGAAATCATTTTCTATAAAACAGTCTCTTTTAAGTTTGTGTCACCTTTTATTTCCTTACTTTCCTTCTAAATGTTAGCAATAGGGTGTTCGCTTAAGTGTGTAAATAAGTCTAATTAATATGCTGCTTCTGTTTTTTCCAGATCATTAATGAAGATGTTAAAAACTGACTTAACACATTGCTTTGCTTATAGACAACGGAAGTCATGAAAAATTACTTCTTTTGTAGGAGTAACCCAATGTGCTAATTCCTTACAATAATTGGCACCAATGTTGCTGTAATTCATAATTAGCTGAATACAAATTAGCTTGAAATATGCTTGAGAAATTTATATTAATGTTAACCTAATGCTTCATGTACATTTACAGCTGGTTTTAATTATTTGAACAATCACCAAAAAATTAAAATCCACAATCAGTGAAGTTCCACCTTCACAGCTGATTTTCTGGGAATTTAGTAAACAAAGGAGACATAAATATGATTAATTATTCCTAGGACTTTGCCTTTGCAATTATCTGTCAACTGCATTTATTATAGCAGTTGAATGTTGTATATATGTTTATTAAGCTCTAATTAAAAAAACTCATTAAAAACACCAAACAAACAAAAAACCCAGCCCCCAAGCCCCAAAACTCCCCAAATCCGTTTCTCTCCTCTTTATTTGTGTCTCAGTAGAGTGTCTGGACAATGCCACCTGTTGATCTTTTTTAATGTGATAAGTTGTTCAAAACGTGGAGATGTACAAGCTTTCTTCTTTTTTCATGTTTTACAATGCAATTAACTTCTTTATAATATCTTTGCAAAGACAGGTTTTCCTCCTACATCTATCAAATTTTCCCTTCAGCCACAGTGGAAGCAATTTGTGAAAAGTATTTTTAACATGTTTATCAGAACTATTTTCTCAAAGAGCAAACAGGAAGGTAAACAGTATTCTCACTGGTACTCTAATGAGACTTCTCAATTCGGTCACAAATATATGAGCTGGAATTTTCTAAAAATGTCTTAAAGAACTATATTTATCACACCCTTTGAAGAATATGATCTGACTGTTCTACTCTTTTATTGTCTTTCAAATCTAGTCAGTAAATCCAAAACTTAGCACCATACAAGCTACTATGAAGAAAATTAACTCTATCCCAGCCAAGACCAGTACATCCCCAAAGAAAGAATTGATAAAGAATTTTCAGTAATTCCTGGCTATGATATTTACCTGTTCACATAATCATAGAAGTGTTTACGTTGGAAAGGACCTCTTGAGATCTTCTAGTCCAATGTTCCTACTCAAGCAGAGTCAACTAGAGTAGGTTGTCTAGGATTGAGTCCAGAGATGTTTTGAAATCTCCAAGGGTGGATATTCCATAACTTGTCTGGGAAACATGTTCCAGTGTTTGGCCACTGAAAGTAAAACAGTGTTTTCATAATTGAGTTATGGAGCTGTAGTTGGTTGGCTTTGGCTAGCTGCCAGCTGCCCAATGAGCTGCTCTCTCACTCCCCTTCCTGAACAGGATGGCAGGAGAAAATAAGATGAAGAAACTTGTGGGTCAAGATAAAGAGAGGAAGATCACTTACCAATTACCATCATGGGAAAAAACAAACTCAACTTGGAGAAAAATAAATTTAATTCATTCCCAGTTAAAATAGATTTGGATAGTAAGAAACAAAGACAAAACTTAAAACACCTTCCCCCTACCTCGACCTCTTTTTCGCAGAATCACAGAATTATCATGATTGGAAAAGACCTAAAAGATCGTCCAGTCCAACCATCACCAATACTTCTCAGCTAAATCATATCCCTCAACACAACATCCAAACGTTTCTTGAACACCCCCATGGTCGGTGACTCCACCACCTCCCTGGGCAGTGCATTCCAGTGCCTGACTACCCTTTCCGAGAAGTAATATTTCCTAATATCCAGCCTGAATACCTGACTCCTTTATTCTTGACTCTTTTACCTCCTCCTCTGCCTGCTGCCCTGACTTGAGTGGTGCAGGGAATGGGAATTTGGGGGTTATGATCAGTCCGTAACAGTTTCTCTCTACCACTTCCTCCTCCTCACACTTCTCCCCTGCTCTGGAATGAGTCCTTCATAGCCTGCAGTCCTTCAGAATAAACCTGCTTTTGCATGGACTCATCTTTACAGGCCACAGCTCCTGCCAAGAGCCTGCTCCAGTGTGGTTTCGTCATGGGCTGCAGTTTCCTTTAGGACATATCCACCTGCTCCAGCATGGAGCCCTCCATTGGCTATCTTCTCCAATTTAATCCTCTTTGTGGGCTGTAGGGAAATATGTACTGCATCATGGCCTCTTCCAAAACTTCCACAGTTTGCAAGGGAATCTCTACTCCCATGTCTGGAGCACCTTTTCCCTCTCCTTCTTCACTGACCTTGGTGTTCATAGGGTTGTTTATCACACTTTTTTGCCCCTTATTTCTCACTGTTTGGCAGTGATTTGCCTGTTCTTAAATATGTCTTCACAAAGGTACCACCATCTTGGTTGAGAGACTCGGCTTGAGGAGGCAATATAAGGTTTATCTTCACTTTAACTATTAGGTTAGAGAAACTGCCAGTTTAAAGTCAACTGCTTCCTTCAACATGTTATATTGACTGGAATTTGCGTTAGGTAAAGAGGTGGGTATCCTCTACTGCTAGTAAGTTGACAACATTTAGGAATTGTCCAAAAAGCCTGGGACATGGAAAAAGACAGCTTTATTTTACTAGCACCTGGTAGTCTTTAATTTCATATCTTGAGAGATGTATCCAGGTGCGGATTTGGAGAACAGACACTTTAGTTATAGTTAGCTCAATGAAGTCTAATTAGGAAACAAAGAATTCAATTTTTAAGCAGTTACTGAAGCAATGGTAATAAGAACATGTTCTCTGAAACAAGTACATTTTTTTCACAGTTAAGTTGTACAATAATTTAGATGCTTTTGTCTTGTATTTCCATTTCCAAGGACTGAAAGAAACTGAGAAGCATCAAAATCATGAGGACATCCCTAGTGATTTTATGTCAGTGGCTTTACACTCAGGAGCCAGCAAGAGAATTTTGAAGCAATAGTCAGGAAGTACTCTATGTTGTTATGCTTTAAGACACTTGAAGCAAAAAGTAGGCATATATTGACATAGATCATTGAGTCTTCAAGAATTAGGCATAGCTGTGTTGTATGGTACCAAAAATATGCAGATGTAACTGGAGGTTGCAGCTGAATTTTAAAGAATCAAAGGATCATAGGGTAATTCAAATTGGAAGTGACCTCAAGAGGTCTCCAGTCCACACCCCTGCACAAAACAGAGTCAGCTATTGGATCACATCAGGTTGCTCAGGCTTTTATTTAGTTGCATAACTACCAATGAAGGGGACTGCATAACCTTTCTGGGCAACCAGTCCCATTGTTTGACTCTCTTCATGGGGAAAATGTCTTTGAACATGTTCATTTATATCTACTTATTACATCTGATTGTTTTATCATAGAAGACTTTATATTAGCAAATGTTTGTTCTACAGAACTTAAAATTTCCATAGTTGCAACAGAAGTCAAGTTTTTGCCTGACGGGAATTTCGGAAAACACACAGAAGACAGATTTTCTTGGCTTCATAGTTCCCCAAAAACTCATTACCTTAAATCTACTTCAACCAAACCTTATAGAAGAGTAGCCTGTTACAGGTATTCTATCTAGTAAATTTTCAGTCAAGTTAAACAACATTCTGAGAATCTTGCATCTCTTCCTGTGCTATCCAAACTTTTGGTTAGTTTTCTCCTAATCAGATTTTTATTTTCACTTTTTGGAATGTCTCATTTGCCAACATTGATAACCAAAGACCAGATATCTCATATGCCTTTCAGTTAAAAGCCTCTTCAGCCTTCATCTCAGTCTCTCAGTGGAAACGTTTTTTTTTTTTCTTTTCCTTTTCTACAGTTGATGCTTCTTAACTTAAAAAGCCTTACATGCATAACGTTGACAACAAATGTGCAGCTACTATGTTTCCATTTGACTAATTGATATGGTAAGCTAGTTATTGAAATGGCAGGAAACTAAACTGTACCTGAATTTCATGTCTGTCTTCTGTACTTTAAGAATGAGATTTGTTTTCTATATCCTAACAGTTTGATGATAGGACATAACAGTAGGACAAGGGAAGTTTAAATTTTTTTTTTTTTTGATATAAAGCTTATTAAAGGTTATAAATATTGATCTGAAAACAACTTGAATAATATAACATTGAAAGAATGGCTACTGTAAATTACAGACTTTTGTATTAATCTAGATAAGAATGATTAGAAAAGCCCTTCATATGATTGTAAAATACTTTTACAAACAGCAAATTAATATTCTAATTCATCAGGCAATGGTTGGAAGGTTTTTTATTTTAATTTTTTTTTTTTTAAATAAAGATAACTAAAAAATTCTTAATGAGTTTTTAAATCAAGGTCAACATCAAAAGTAGGATGTATTTTTACTTAAACACTCTAAATTGACAGATTTGAGTTTACTCTGTGAGGGAAATGCTCTCCAAGTGAGGTTCTTACCTGTGTAACTGCAGCAGTTGTACTGGACAATGCCTTGTTACATTTAGAGCTGAACATCAGGTTATGGAGAATTACAGGCCCTTTGTTTTGTTCTTTCAACACCTTTCTGGAAAGTATAAGCTAATATTTTTACAGGTTCTCTGCAGAAAGGGAAGAATTACCAAAATTGCATAGTCTTCCTGTAAAGTCCATGAAAAAATTCTCAACACCTATCAGCTTCTAAAACTGCAGTAATTCTGTGTGTAGTTTTGCTCTTCTAGAGCAAAAAGTCTTGCAAATATCTTGCACACACTGAAACCATTAAGAGGATGTCCTCCTTCCTACACAAAATCTGGTAAGACTATTTAAAAGATTCTTCATCTGGAGGATAAGCATAGTCCTTTCCCTCTAACCAATTTATCTGGTATATTAACAATATAGATTATAATCACAAATGCCAGAGAACAAATGTTTCTAGGCAGATCTAATACTGTGAATACAATGTTATTAGAGATATTTCACCAGTGATGAGATACACCAATGGAAAAAATGTTTGGGATTACATCTGTTATGAATCCTTTAGTCTCTTTTACTGGTGGGATTTAAATACTCTGTGTTATGCAATAAAATTTTAACCAGTCTTTGGAGATTTAGTTCCGTGTTGTGATTTCCTTTGTATTTCTTCACTTAATCATGAAGAAGCTCCTGTGAGAGACAAGTTTTGGGGTTTATTAGAGAGGGGAGAAAATTTATGCTTTTTTCTTCTCTTTGATTTTGGGCACACATTCAATTTTTCTACCAGACTCCTTACGGTGTGAGAAGGCAGAAAATTTCTCATACATTAGAAACAGAACACAGTTCTGTTTAAGTGCACCATCTAATTAATGTGGTTAGCCTTGCAACCAAGGCACAATACGAGTGCCTTGGAATACGTAGCTCTGTCTCAGTTCTCATGTGTCATTTGGTGGAGTCTTGTGTGATTTTAATAGAGTCTAAAACAGGCTCAAATGGTTTAGAGCCCAAATCTTTAGGTTTAGACACTTATCCCTTAGACAGCCATATTTAAGTGAGATTAATGTTTTCCATTTAGTTTTGTAAATAGCTTTCAATACCTGGACCTTATTTACTCAGTCCTACATTTCAGACCTATAAAACTGGGCAATTATGCTACTTTTCTTCTGCACTCCGTCTATATGTTACACATAGCGCATTCTTATAACATTCTGAGTAAAGGAATAATGAACAGGGCTAGAGAACAAAATCTAAATAAATAAAAAATAATCATGTGTATGTTATAAGGAAGGTTATGTACACCATCTTTGTAGTCAAAGGTATTAAGTGTTACCTCATTTCTTGAAATCATACATTGTTCAGCTTGGAAGTTTGTCTTATTTCCTGCTAGATTCTTGACTTTTCTGTAAGCATTAACAATGTAATTTAGAAATAAATGGGAAAAAAAGAAAAGGCCCTCAAATTTTCTGACAATTACTATTCCTCACATGTCTGCATTTTAACAAGTTAAGTATGAAAAAAACCCCTCTCTCTAATGTCTTTAAAAAACCAAAAAAAAACGAAAAAAACAATTAAGTATAAAAAAGGGAACTCTCTGTAATATGTTTTCTGTAAAAAACCTCAAACATTTTTATATCTCCTTTTAAAATTTCTTAAAATTATAATTTTCATTTTTTCCAGCATCTAATGCCCAAATCATATCTTGCAATCCTCACATTTCTAACATATTTATAACTGATTTGACTTGAATTCAGATCCTTCCTAGTATCTGAAATTTGCAGTCAGTCACTGTAACACTGCAAAATCAAATGCCTGTGTTTCCGTGCGTTTCCTCAAATGTTGAAAGATAATTTCAAATAGTTTGAAAAGTCAGTTAAAACTCCTCCATTAAGAACAAATACATGCAATGTGGAAAGAAAAGTTGCTGCAATTGTTTCTAAATTCTTAACCTTATTTAATATCTGTGTGATATTTTCCCTGTATGACACAATATAATGCGGGTATTTTTAAATATGAAACTGAAAGAAAAAAGGAAACTTCTAATAAGCTGTATAAAGTTCTGGAGCTAATGGTTATGCATATGACATAGTAAGGAGATAAAAATAAGGCTGTATTATTTTGAATAAAAGACTAATTTATATATTCTGAATTATTGTCTTAAGGAAATTTCATGTTTGAGAAAAAAAAAACAAACATAAACCAGATGTTTAATCCTATACAATTAATTGGTCACAGGCAAACCCTCTGGACAACCCCCTCAACATCATTGGTTCTATTTGTGATGCATAAGTGTGACATTGGAAGGCATTTAGGATCTATAATTTTTCAATATTTGTACTGAACACATCTTATTAAAAGTATAACTCACTCAGATTTAGGGCACAAATTATTTAGAAGTCGGAAGCAAAAAATGCAGTAACCTAGTATTCACACCTTGCCTAAAGGTAGTGATATTTTTTGGCAAAAAAAAAAATTGATAATATCTCTCAGGTCTCTGAAACATAACTTTAATGGCTGGAGACTGAGAGTTTCAATTAAAAGAAAAGCCTCAAAGAAGTAGAATGCCTTGAAGTATAATTGAAGTTTTGCTCATTAAGGGCAAACTTGTGAAGCTTTGACATTTCATGAGGCTTTCAGCTAAAGTTCCTAAGAAAATAGGCTTTAAAAAATTGTACAGAGGACTGAGATTTCTTTTGCAGTGTTACCTTTGACATGAATCTTAGAGTGACTCCATTTCTGAGAAGCCAATAGTGTAACTGGGAACTTTTTAGCTGTGTGTTGACCAAGAAGAGCATAAACTAAAGGAAGTTGCACTGTCACACTCTTTAGAAACAGATACTAGACACTGTCATTGTTCTAAGTATTTCATTGATTTCCCTCTCTAGACAGGCTCTGACTCTTTGGTACTGTTCTACAAAGAATGAAAACTTGAGGCAAACTACGCCACAATAGACTGATTGTCCAAAAAATAAAATATGTGAGAGCCAACAGTACAATGGTTGTTGAGAAACTTTTTCTGTATTTCTTTCCACTGTCTTTCGGTAAAAACTGCAGAGCCATCTCTGTTCAAATGTTTCAGACCATAAATGACCACGAAAATTTACTCTGGGTCTTCAACCCTAGATGTTTCAGATGCAGTTCTCTCCTTTTTTTTTTTTTAAGCTGTTTTTTTTTTTCTTTTTAGTTTCCTCCTTTCCCCACATCATTAGTTATCTACTTCACTTTGTCTATATCCTTTCTGAGAATAGCAACCCAAATTTGCAGAACCCAAATTTGCAGCCTTTCTCCATTTGCTGTTTTCTCATAGAAGATTACAATTACTTCCAACTCTCTCCTCTTTTGTCCACACATCATCACTGCCAAGTTTTATATACTCATTCCGGAAGGGTGATTAAGAGTCTTCTTTGAATGTTTACCTACTGTTTTTATGCAATGACCAACACCTGCGCTATTAAGATTGCCTGGATTTGCTGCTCATTAAAGATAAGAGCAACTTTTGCACACTCATTGCTTTCAAGACTCATGTCTTGTGTAATTTTTTTTTTCAATCCAAAAGTTATCATATCTGGTGAGTATAAAGACTAGTTATGAGGAATTGCTACCACGTGTTCTACTACAGTCATTGAAAAGCCAGCAGATTAAAAAAAAAAAAAAAAAAAAAAAAAAAAAAAAAAAGAAGTTGCAATCTTTATTAAGCTAGAATAGACTCAGGTTGATGATTTGGAAATAAAAGCTTCATCAAGAGTAACAAAAATTTACTGATTCGCACAGTAACAGTCTTAGCATTTTGAGAAGCAGGTTCATTTTCAGGAGAGATGAATTTATTAAACTGAGATCTAAGCTTTTTTTGAACAAGAAAGGAAGTCTGCTCTAAATCATCCCCAATGATTAAGGGTCTGTATTTTTTGCCATTAAACTGTTGCTTACTTTTTGGATCACATCTGGACACTTTTGTGTTACAGGGTACTGAAATTATTATTTTCAAAATCTCAGGGAAACACCACCACTGATAGGTTTGACTTATCCAAGAAGAGATAATTGTGTGTAACAGTTTTGAATTCAATCTGTGTGCAATAGATTAAAGAAGAATGCAAATATTTAAATTGTAACCTGAATCATTTGGTCCTGGAATCTAATGTGAAGGATTTAGAGAGGAGTTAGTGTTTCCTATTGAAAATGCTATTTTGTTGAAAATACTGAGTTGAGTTTATAATCTCTGACAGGAAGATATTCTGTTTGGAATATCCCTGTGCTAAGGCAATCACTTGTAGTGTTTCTGACCTCACTACAAAGACCAAAATATAGACCAAAATAACTAGATCAAAAAGTCCTGTATTGAAAGACATCTCACAAACTGTGTGTTTAAGGTCTAACACTAAACCTGTTGGACCTACTGCATATCTTCAGGTGGTCTGTAAAAACCCAGCAAACCTAGAACTAGGCATTCTGTATGTGTTTAAAACATCTGTATATTACATACATATATAGCATAAAGTCGCTGATGATATGCCTAATGAGGTGTATGCTCAGACCCTCCAATACCTTCAAGAAATACCCAGGAAACTTTCTAAGCCAACACTTTGCTCTAACAGAACTGATTCAAGCACTGTGTAACTTCTAGATTTCTCTTTATCTAGTTTCAAAAGTCCCAATTAGATGTGTTCCAGGTGGCTTTTTTCATGGTCTGGCGAAACTGTTACTAAAATATACCCATATGCATTAAGTAAAAGCAAAGACATCAAAGAATACCACTTTCCTTCACTGAATATCTCACTTCTACTCCATATGCACAGGTAAAATCAAGAAAAATAAAGCAGAATCACTGTCATCATAGAGCGAGAACGAAACAAGTTGAAAACTACCAGCCTTTTGGCAGTCATATTAAGAATTCACTATTTTGATTTGAAACAGCCCAAACTTTATATCTGTTCTTTGGCATTGTAATATTGTTTCTGTCTCTCATTTCATTTCTTCTGCTTCACTACTACTTTTTATATTCTGAAGGCACTTTCTTCTAGACACTTTTACTGGTACTGATCAGGTTACTCAGAGTGACTATCAGAAATATCTTCTTGGACTAACCCTCCAATAAAGCTAAGGTGTGTCTAGAATGCTGGAAAGATTAATAAATATGTTTTCTCAAAAAAAAAGCCAGACAATATAAAACATCTTGTTCACATCCTTCTGTATTGAATTCTAGGATTATCTGCAAGAAGTTTTACAGAACATTAACTAATTTACTCGTAGTATTTAAGAAAACATCCAGCACTCCTCAAGTAAATCATTTTCCCTTGAAATAACACTTTATAGGCCACACAATATATTTTAAAGAGATAAAATGCGAAATATTTTAAAGGAAAACCTGTATCCCACAGTATTAAAATGAAGATCCGTAGAAGGATCTCAAGTGTTTTTATTTGATGGATTGTATTTTCTAGAATACCAATACAGGGTTAATTACTCACTATACGCCATCCCAAGACTGAGTTTCTGGGTTTGCCTTTTAAACATTGCAGAGTCTCAAATTTTTCAAAATGTTCTTCTACACTCCTATAGAATTCTGTATATATGGGGTGTACCAACTAAGTAATTGAATCAGCACAATCACTCCTGTAGTGAGCACCGTATTGATAGATCTGGGTCCTTTGGAGCTTGTAATATCAGAATCTAAATCCCTCAGTTCTGCAATCTGATGTTTCTACTTAACCCTTACAGCTGTGCAGACTAATAGGCCTCTTCTAGGCACCAGATATAGCTCTTTGGATTTTGTTTCATAGATGAACTGGAGGAGAAGTAGCATCACCTGCAGAACAACATAGAACAAGATGACAAGATAACAAATGTTATTTTTTAATATGTCTCTCTCTATCACTTTGAGAACAACTGACATCAACATTTTAACTGATGTCTGCAACGTGTTGAAAGGATATAAAATAAACAAATTAGCAGTAGACCAAAATCTTCTTCCCCTAACACTCTTCACTTATAGTTCTAAGTGTTTTACAATTATAGTAGCTACAATGTAGGTACTGTTTAGTGGGTACTAAATGTCAGTTAAAAATACTTTTCTAAATTTTCAGTATTCCTGCAGCAGAGGACTTTTTTTTTCAGCTTCTGGGGGTAATATTTATATTTTTCTACAGGAAATGCTGTATATAAATTATTTATTTCATTTAAAAGGTAAGTTTATTAGTTTTTCAGTAACAGTTGAATAAATATATTTAGCAGATCCAGAAAGAAATTGAATAAATGTTTATCTTATGAATGATCTTATTGTAAATCTGTGACCTGTGTATAAACTAAACTTCCTTATATTAGCCCTTTAAGTCTCAAGTATTAAATTGTAATCTATTTACAGTTGATTTAGAAAGAGGAAGAAATAGGTGTAAAGCAAGAGAAAAGTAAATATTGATTACAAATTTGAAAAGCCACTGAAATATGAAGTTCTTCCAGTAAGACCTAAATCATGAAAACATACTTGTCTTCCTTTGTTTACTAGATGAAGATCTACCATATTGCTTAGGTGTGTATATTTGCGCCCACTTGAGTTGAGGGGGCATCTTGTATCACCTGCTTGTATGTACATGAATGAGAGAAAGAACTAAAACTGACTGTTAGAGAAGGAGCATCTTGGCATCATCTGCAAAGAGGCTTGCTCAAGCTGTTGAAACCATCTGTGAAGAGGAGCGAGATACAGAGAGACAGAGATACAAGCTTTGGAGAGCTATGTTCTTAAATAGCAAACTTTCTTCAAATAAGTTCTTAACTATAGTCACTTTTGGGATGTTGATAGAAACACTGAAGTTTCCCTGGTTCTCTGTCTGTACTGCCTGGGCAAGGCATATCAGACATCAGGACTCTCCATAGACCTTATGTGTGGTGCACATTGTAAGTCCACAGAGGTCCGTGTGCTGTAACAGGAAAAAGCCTTTTGACTTTAATATTTGAGGGTAAAAGGCAGACATGCCAATTGTCAAAAACATCCATTCCTAAGTCCAGCTCAGCCTCCTGACCCCCACTACCGAAACTGGTGCTGTCAAGATGTTTATATATCCCTTTGCCTCCTCTTTCTTAATAATTTTTAAACTTGTCTCCTTTAAACTGAGTTAAAATAATTCTAGGTGGATTTGTACAAATTGTTGTGTTGTTCCTTGCTTCAAATACAGGTAACACAAACTCTCTTTATATATACATCAGGGATGTAGATTCCCACTGCCATGCTGTCTGGAATTCTGTCTTCTGATCACGTTTGTTGCATTTTTCATATAAACAATGTCATTTTCTCAGACTCTCATTTCTATATGGAAACAACTCTAAAAAATCCTCACTTCTACTTTAAATCTTTCTTTCAAGCCTGTCTTTGTGGCAATGATAGAAACCACTTGTCAGTGATTAGCCAGCTGGTGTGACCACTGCTTATTGCACTGGTTACAGCTGTCTTACTGCTATTTCTGTGTTTCCCCTCCATCTGTCTTATCCACCTGCTGCCTCTCATTTCAAACTTAAATTTAAGCTCCCTGGACAAAGGATCTCAATTTGTTATGCTTGTATGGTGCCTAGCATAGTGTGTCCTCAGCTATATGTTCTCCTTCAATAAAAACTAATACCGCTGAGCTGGCTGAGAAAGATGGGTGGTGCAGATTCTGCATCTCAGGGTGGATTTACACCATCTGTTCGCTCATACAGAAGCCTGAGTGATTTTAAACACTGCTGATCGTCTCGGCAAATGACCTGGGCAGTAGGATGAAATAGCACATTTTGAGTTCCAGGCTGTCATGACCAGATCATAGCAAAGGCTGAACAGGGGTGGCTTTATACAACAGTGGAAAAGATAAACTCAGGAATATGCCTGTTGGAGGAAGCATGAAATCTGTACTTTAGGTACCATAACAAACATACACAAGTTGTACAAGTTGCATGATATTGTGCACAGTATTTTACGCAATACAGAAGTTCATACAAAATTATTATACTGTAGCACTATTTACTTTTTACCACAGAACAGGCTGAGTAACAGCCACAGAATCTCAAAGAAGAGTAAGTAGAAATTGTGGAGTTGTGTTTTAGCTTCACGAATCCAAATTTTTCTTCTCATATTCTGTGCCAGTGCCCAATTTTAGAGGTACTTCAGGGATTTAAATCCATTACAGGTTTTCTAAAATAATAATAATTATAATGGCTATTGTTATTTATATTATTCAAATGAAGAGGATACCTCTATTTCCAAGAAGGCTTTCCTAAATATTCAAGTATTATATAACACTGTATCTCTGTCGGTTCAAATATACGTAAATAATTTCAATTTATTTTAGAATCACACCGGTAGATCTGTAGATATGGCTGAGAAGGTACTTCTATGACATAGATATGGCTGAGAAGGTACTTCTATGACAAAATCCTATGTTTAAACATGTGATGTTGTGGAGAAACTAACTGTATGAGATCAAATTTCTTATACTTCTTGCCTAAAGTCAAATGTACATGCTTAAATTTAGAAAAATTCCATTTACTTATTCAGAAATTTTCAGCTATGTAAGAATGGAGACATCATGCTTTAAAGCACTGTTCAAGTGCTTTATGCTTATTTTGAACATCTACAGCTTGCATACAGAAGGAGCAGGGTGGAATAAAATTGGGCTATGAATTTAAGGTACAAAAACTAAACTGCAGCTATGTATACAGATTGTCTTGTCCTGTTCTATGGATGTCTGCCAACAGCTTAATTTTATTTATTTTGCATTGAAAATTCCCCAGATCTCATCCTTGGTAGTTTGATTCTTTGATAAACTTCAGATGTGTGTAATACAACAATGACAGGTCTAGCAGAGATATTATCGATGAGTGGAAACTCATTAACATCATTATTAAGATTTAGGATTACATTAATATTTTCTCTGCTTTCGTTACTGATTTCTGTGTTCTTTTCTGAATTTATAACTTTATTTACACAGTACTGGAAAAAAAAAAAAGATAAAGTGAAAATCCAGTCCCTAAGTTTACATAGATATCAGTAAAAAAAAACAGTTAGATAAGAGGATGTACAAAAAGGATGAAACATCTGAAAAAGCACTTACTCAATCCACCTCTTCTTCCCCCCAAAAAATGACCCAGCACAAAAGCTTTAGAAGTTCTTAGGTTTTGGCTGTGAACATTTCTTGACCTCTGCTGCCAGGAGCATTTCTGGAATAGGAATGTATCCTAGCAGCATCCAGATTCCCTTCCTTGCTTTCCTTCTCCCTCAAACCACCTCCTACACCATGGCTTCCATGCAAAGCAATCACAGACACTGCAGACTGAAGGGAAATACTGAAGTGGTCCGAGATCCTATGATATATGTGATTAGGAAACTGCAACCCTCAGGCACTCTGCAGCTTGCCCCAGTAGGTGATCATAAATTGGTACACTGGGGATTAAGTCTTTTAAACTTAAATGGAGAAAGGCAAAACAAGAACCACAAGGAAACTGATTTGCAAATTCACAAGAGAATTAAGAAATATTTTAAGGCATCTTTCTTTTTCTTTTTTAAACAGTGAAGGATTTATTATTAAAAATAAACTGCTAAGAGAAGTAATAAAATGTTTTTCTTGCCTAGAGCTGCTTTTACCATGCATTTATTTTGGTCAGCTGGAAGGTATTGTAATAAATGCAAGATTATTTTGACTAAATTACTTAGTATAGTATGATACAAAATTGATTATGTCTTCTAGGGTTGTGTTAGAAGTGTGGCCAGCAGGTTGAGGGAGGTGATTCTAGCCTTCTACTCCACTCTCAAGACCTGACCCGGGGTATTGCATCCAGCTCTGGGGTCCCCAGCATAAGGAAGACATGGACCTGCTCAAGTGGTCCATGAGGTCAGAGGAGGACCACGAAAATGATCAGAGGGCTGGAGCACTTCTCCTGTGAAGACACGCTGAGACAGCTGGGGTTGTTTAGCCTAGAGAAGTCTCCAGGGGTACCTTGTAGCAACCTTCCACTACTTAAAGGGGGCCTACAGGAAAGATGAGGAAGGACTCTTTATCAGGGAGTGTAGTGGTAGGATGAGGTGTAACAGTTTTAAACTGAAAAGGGTAGATTTAGATTAGATATTAGGAAGAAATTCTTTACTGTGAGGGTGGTGAGACACTGGAACATATTGCCCAGAGAGGTGGTGGATCCCTGATCCCTGGAAGTGTTCAAGGCCAGGTTGGACAGGGCTATGAGCAACCTGATCTAGCTGAAGATGTAAATGGCAGGCAGGTTGGAACTAAATGATCTTTATGGTCCCTTCCAACTCAAATATTAAATGTTCAGTCTGCCAAAGCAAGTTTTTGGGATTTGGGCTTTATTCTTTGTTTATTTGAGATTTCCTAATATTGATTTATTTTCTGGGGAATAATTTGTAATCTTGGTTATTTTCATTGTACAAACTTTAACAAGTCTGAGGATATAAGTAGTGAAGTTCTCCCTGTCTTCCTTCCTTTTGCCCTTTGAGAATGTTTCCATCTCTTTCTGACATTTAAAGATACAGGGAGTGGAAATTAATTTCACTGAACTGGAAGGGAATTTGCACCAGCAGTGTAATCATGTAAATTAAATTTGCATAAACTTTCTCAAAAATAAAACAGACTATTTGCCCATCAATGTAAGCATGAGGTCTAAACACCTAAAATTGCTGGCTCCTCAGTATTTCATCTAACAACATTTCAAGTGAGGGCACCAATGTTTATCTCCAATATTCCAGTTTGAAGATAGCAAATTGCAGCCGCTAATTTGTGTGAAAACTACCTTTACTCAGGCAGCGGTCAAAAGTCTTTGATAACAACCACTGTCAGCTAGAAAGTGAAAACATAGTTTCAGGTGGCAGGCAATTACAGTTACATTAATTTCTGTAATTGCTCATATTTCTACTTTTACAGTAGTACAGTCTCCTTTTTTGAATGTCCTTAATAGGAAAGATGACTAAAAAGCCTGTATTATTATTTAATTAGTCTACATTTCTTCATTACTTTCCACCACTGTTTATTTTCTGTATGTTCTGCATCAATATAATTATTTTTTCTAACAGTTACCAAAATCACCCTGATTTAACAATGTCTCTGAGTGATCTTTGTTTCTAATTTGAGGCTCTTTCAAAGTAATTAATTTGGTAAATTAATATAGATGCAAATCACTAATTGTAGTGGTATTTTTTTTGCAGTCTTCTTGTCATCCACTATTATGATAGTAAACCTACTGCGTGGCACATTAATTAGATATAGGCTAAATTGATCCAGGAGATTTTAGTGCTCAGGAATGTAACGTTTGAAAGAAATTCCTGTAAGATAGCTGATTTTATGTGTGGATACAGTCATTTGCTTCAGTAAACAGCACAGGCTTGAAAGGATTAACAAAATTCAGAAAGACCCTTCTAGTCTTCCTTTAGTAACAAAACTAAGAACCAGAGCACAGCACTTTATGAACTTTCCTTCCTATATATGGTTATTCTGATAGTATCTTCATCCAAGATGTCTCACTAAATACTATTACTGAAGTCTATTTGAACAGTTTTGATATGGGTTTTAATAAAAAGCTGAGCCTGTGTTTCAGCATGCAGTTCACTGTATAAATTGATCAGAGAGTAATTAGAAAATATTGTAATTATTAAAGAGACTCTGCATGCCTCTCCAAGGACCTTTCAGCTTCAGTGATATGAAGAATGATGGATAGAACAGTCCATTTCATTGTTTAGTTTCATTGCTAATTTTCTTTTCAAGTACATACTGGCTAACGAATTAATGCATAATTCAGTAATTTTTTACTTTGGAACAATGACCTGAAAGCTATTTTTCTATCACCTCTAACTCTAGTCATAATGTTTTCTTTTTTTTTCATTGTGGTACCTTCTGTGAAATTTGTTGACCTTTTTCTTGTTGATGTACTGCCCACTCTCCCAGAAAATAAAACCAAAAACAAAATTAAAAAAAAAAAAAAGATAACAACAAAAACAACTGAAGAACAAAAACAATCTGGAGAATTTCAGAGCAGAAAGAAATGGAATTCTTCCTGAAACTGTGCTACTTCAAATTTCATTTATATACTTACCTCATTGTAATAATTGAATTTTTAAGTTAATTATCCATGTGTAGTATACTTCATTGTTTATCACAGATTTTTTTTTTTCTTTTTAGAACACTCTACCTTTGCTTTCTTATTTATTTATTTATTTATTTATTTATTTATTCTAAATATTAAGTTACTGTTCCCCTGTGTCATTGTCCTGATTAGATGGTGTCCTGGTTTAAGCTGAGATAGAGTTAATTTTCTTCCTAGTGGCTGGTTCAGTGGTGTGTTTTTGATTTAGTGTGAGAATAATGGTGATAACACACTGACATTTTAGTTGTTGCTAAATAGTACTTATGGTAAGTCAAGGACTTTTCAGGTTCTCATGCCCTGACAGCAAGAAGGCTTGAGATACACAAGAAGCTGGAAGTTGGGAAAGCCAGGACAGCTGACTCAAAATGGCCAAAGGGATATCCGTACCATATGACATCATACTCAGAGTATAAACTGTGGGAAGTCGGCTGGAGGGCGGTGATCACTGCCTGGGGACTGACTATGTGTTGGTTGGCAAGTAGTTGAGGGGTTGCATCACTTGTTATTCTTGGGTATTGTTTGTCTCTCTTTTTTGTTACTGTCCTTTTCATTAGAGTATTATTAATTTTTTTATTTTATTTTATTTTGATCATTAAACTGTTCTTAGCTCAACCTATGAGTTTTACCATTCTGATTCTCTCCCCTATCCCACCAAGGGACAGGAGAGGTGCGGGAATGAGCAGCTGTGTGGTACTTAGTTACCAACTGGGGTTAAACGACAACAGGTGCAAATTCTAACAATGTTTACAGGTTTTGGCTGGGGTATAGCTAATTTTCTTCATAAGTAGCTTATATGGGGTTATGTTTTGGATTTGCGATGAAAACAGTGTTGATGATAGAAGGATGTTTTAGTTATGGCTGAGCAGTGCTTATGCAGCATCAAGGCCTTTTCTGCTTCTCAGACTGCCCCCCCAGTGAGTAGGCTGGGAATGCACAAGAAGTTGAGAGGGGGAGTCAGCTGGGATAGCTGACCCCAACTGGCCAAAGGGATAGTCCATATTGTATGATTTCATGTTCATATAGAGTAGGAGGAAGAAGAAGGTAAGCGGGTACATGTTCAGAGTTGTGGCATTTTGTCTTCCCAGGTAACTGTTACATGTAATGGAATCCTGCTTTCTTGGAGATGGCTGAACATTTGCCTGCCAATGGGAAGTAGTAAACAAATTCCTTATTTTGGTTTACTTGTGTGCTCAGCCTTTGCTTTCCCTGTTAAACTCTCCTTATCTCAACCCATGAGCTTTCTCACTTTTACCCTTCCAGCTCTCTTCCCCATCCCACCAGGAGGACTGAGCAAGCAGCTGTGTGGGGTTTAGCTGATGACTGGGGTTAAACCATGACACAATATGAAGTCAGTGGGATGACATTTTCTTATCTTAAATCAAGATGTCTTACTTATGTGAGAAATAAATTCCTTGCTGAAACGAGCATTAATCCATCACCTACTTCTTTACATGGTTACAAGGATGTCTGCACTTCTTTTCTGTGATTTCTTTACTTAAAATCCATCAGTGCTTTTCTATAGTCTAACCTACTCCTGTATGTTATACAAAACTGTTGGCTAACTTCTGTCAGCTAAACCAACAGAGAGACCTGAAAGATGCGAAGAGAACACTCCTCAAGGTGGCACCCTTGGGGCAGAATTGTTTCTATTTTTTTCTACTTTGTCATCTTTTTATTAGAAAGTATTGTATCTCTTAAAAAAAAAGGTTTCTCAGAATACTTTATGATAATGATTTGTGTTTGTTTATTTTAGAATAAAACAAACAACACAACATTAAATCATAGAAAAATAAAGGAAGAAGCAAAAAGAAAAGAAGAAAGAAAAAACCAAGGAAAATAGAAAAGAAAAAAGAAAAATAAATGAAAGAAAAAAGATAAAAGAAAGGAAAAGGAAAAGGAAAGGAAAAGGAAAATTAAAAAAAAAAAGAAAAGGAAAGGAAAAACGGAAAAAGGAAAAATGGAAAAAGGAAAAAGGGGAAGGAGATGGAGAAAGAGAAGAAGAAGGAAAAGCAAAAGGAGAAAAAGGAAGAGAGAGTTGTCCACAGCATAAAATTCAGGAATCGTTTTTATGGGGCAGGCATATCCCAAAGATAAACTTTTGCAAGGTTCTACCTTTTATATCAAATATTACTCGTGGAAAGCTATTTGTTTAGATTGCATTCACAAATATATAGATAACAATAAGTAAAATATTCAGAAGACATAGCATATAAGCTTAGATTTTTATTTTTGCCTTTGAAAAGTATTTATTAGTGTACCAAGGTTAACAAATAATTACTGCTGTCCTTTCATCTATATGCTCTCTTTTGTGTGTGTGAAACATAATCATATCTATGAAATAATAATTTAGTGATGGCTAGGATCAAGATATATTTTCAGATTCTTTTTTCCATCTCTTCAGTCATATTTCTTTTCTGTGAAAAGAACGGAGAACCATCTTAGCGGAAATAAGACACTTGAAGTTTGAAAGACCTACTTAGAAACAGTATGAACTGTTTCATCTGTACTTTTTTTAAGGAGGAGAAAAAAAGTAGTAAGGTCTTGAGTGAATCGGGTATCTTGTGGTACTACAAATTGTTTGCTGCTTTTTTTTTCTTTTTTTTTTAAAAAAAAAAACAAACCAGCATCCCTGGTAAGCTTGCCTGCTGTTTAAGAGAAGATATATTTTACTACTGAACATACCTTTCAGACTAGCGTAGCACAGAGTGCACCTAAAGAGGAACCTTCTGCCTAAACATGAGGTTGTTCCAGCCTCTGATGTAAAGTAAAATTGAAATTACAGTCAGAAAGAGGCCCAGATGCAGGAGCAAAGACAGCCTGAAGCTACTATTTTTCGTCACACTGTTCCTGGCTTTGAGAAGGTTGCAATGCACAGTATCATTGAATGAGAAATGCATTTCCTGTTCAAGCCAGTATTTTGAGATCAGAGCAGCTATCCTTTTCCAGTGCATAACCTTATCTTGACACACCAGCTAGTAACCTTGGTACTGTAGAGTACTGCATACTTAGATAAACATAAGTTGGTCTCACCATCCCTTGATTTTAGCACACTCTTTCCACCATAGGGTGATCTGTGTTGCAATCAATAATGAGACTGGTCAGTGTTATTCCTGGCTTTAGCAAAAGCAAGATAAACTCTGAAGTGTTTTAGGGCAGAGTAGCTTATATACAGAAGAATAATGGAGTGTTTGAAGAGGGAAGATACAAGAATGCACCAATTCCTCCTTGGAGATACATTCTAATTCATGGGCAATGTCCTTATAAGCAGAAAAGAAACTTGAAAATATTGGTAGGTAGACCTTTTCTGATTAGATACAGTAGCAGACAAATCTCAATTCGTTAAAATAAGAAGTAAAAATCTTTGATTAGTGTTTAACTAGTAATATCTGTCTGATAAAATAGTGAAATATAGTATTTGCTCTTCTATGAAGATCAGTTCATGCTTTCTCAGCTACCTGATGTGTTCTGGATATTGACACACACTTTGAGGTTTTCATGGAAAGGAGCAGGATAAGAATTAAAACTGAAATGATGTAAAGAAAACATTCTTGTAGATTTTATCATAACAAATTCACATTTCTGAATTAATTTAAACGTTAAGCTCATCATATCACAGGTTTCGTAGGCCTGTCTAGGTAAATCAGAGGGACTGAAAAAATTGAATTAATAGAAAGGTTCCTAGGACTGTTGTTCTTAATGAAAAGTAATTTTTTAAGAATCTAGGTCTAGAAATCTATTGAGAAGAAGATGTAGTCATTGAAGAATGACAGGCAGCTATAGATCCTTGAACATTTGTATATATATATATGAATGATAGAACAGTAGCTCTTATGACAAGTTGCCTACAGAAGACCTGAAGTCAAATATCAGTCATATGAAGAAAGAACTTCTCTGATAGGAGAAAAACAAAAGCCCATGCAATGCAAAAGTGTTAAAAATAAGAGAGATCTGTCTAAATCAGCATCCTGGATCCCTTTCCCCATACCACCTCTTCACCAACAATATCCTTTTTTGTACATTCTCACATCTGATTCCAAGCACAGAGGGTGAATGGGATGAGAAATGCATCATTTGGTGGCTATTAAGCCTCACCCAAAAGGTATAGCTTCCAGATAGAGAAGGGTGAGTTTCCATTTTGTGGGGAATTAAGAGGTGGCAGAGTGACAGTAAAGCAGAAAAATTTTAATCTCTGAAATCCTCAAACGGTGTCATGACCAGATTAAATGCTAGATACTGCAAACTGCTCTGAGCTGCAAATTAGAGTATTTTAGTAAAATGATTCACAGAAAGTGTTTCTTATCTTTGTACCCCTAAATCTTTGTTATTCTCTTGCTGCATATTAGTACCAACGGAGAATAAACACAGAGAGAATTCACGGGTGATCTCTGGTCACCAATTAGAAAAGTCCAATGTCACTTCTGAAGTAACCCTAGTGCTGCTCATTTTTAATGTTTGCATGCATAACCATAGTTAACAGAGAGGAAAAAAAAAGCAAGCTGAAGAAAAGTTTTCTAACTTCTATTGTGTTACTCAGTGGTCTCCACAGGTCGGAAACCTTTTTGTATTTTTAATTGGGGGTTTCTACTTCAGGAAACATTCAATTTTATTGCCATGAACATCTTCCCAAATTAATTTTTCTGACATCAATGTAGTAGCAGAAAAATAACTCTATCAAAGAAAGAGTAAGGAAAAGAAATAAAAGAGAAAGGGGGAATAATTAATTTATAGGGTTAATTTTATTATTTTCCAGTAGCTGATCAAATCTGAAAATTTTATATAGTCTATTCTTTAAGAAGATAAGTTTAGGTAAAACTTGTTTCTTTGTTTGCTTCCCATTTCAACCGGAATCTGGTGATTATTTGACATTAGGAATAAATTTTAGCTGCTAAAATTAGTGCTCTGTCATGACACCTTTATCACATGGCTGTTTTCTGTCGAAATTCCTAAATGAGTTGTACATCAGTGTCCATTTCTTGGAACGATGTCACTATGTTCTGAAGAAAAAATAATTAAAAAAAAACTAAACAAAAAAAACCTCACAACACCAGCTAATCAACCTTTCTAATGGGAAATCAGGCTAAAAGTCTTTTATAACACTTTGACTTTAAACTATCTTCACATTGTGATACTAGCGCTTCGACTTTGTCTGTAGGGAATGCTTTCTCTTTTTCATTTTCTAGCTAAGGTTCACTTTCTCCAATTTAGATTAAGCAAAAGAAAAGACAGAGACAGAAATATATAATTGACTTAATTTAGTTTAATTAACTGCAAGAGAATGGAGACAATTAGTTAATTCATCTTAATGAATTGAATTATGAAATGCATTGCTCCCAATGGGAGCAAATGATCCCTGTAATGGGAAAAGTGGGTATAGAACAAAAAAAATAAAACAGCAGATTGCTTTTTCTCCATTTTAGAGTGACCAATCCAAAGCAACTAGAAAATTACAAATGCATCACATACTCTGTAGCGACATTCAACAACTTGCAGATGAACCCTACTTGGTAAGTAAGTTCTAGGGGAAGACAAAGCCCTAAAATTACCCAACGGGGCTAAATTCCTGATTTGTGGAATGACTATCAGCCTTAATTTAGCTTTAAGGTTTCTTAGTCAGTAATTGTAAACATGTGGGTTTCAAAAACTAACTGAAATAGAGAAAGAATTATAAAAGCAAATATGAAAACTCATCCAACTACCTTTTATGGCTACTAAACACTATAAAGAACAAGTCAATTCATACATCACAACAATAGAATAAAAGTAGTTTCATTAATCCTGAATGTTTATCCATATCATCTAAAATTCAGATCCTCTTCAAAATTAGCAACAATAATATCTGAACTAGTGCCCACTTACAAAGTAACTGAAAAATTCCTAGCTTTTTGAGCTTAAAAGTAATTTTGTTGGAAAAAATCTGTTAAATTTTGGAACGGGCTTGTATTTTAAGTTTTGTCCTTTTGCAGAATTACACTTTGCTGTGTAATTGTGGTGAACAAAAAAAAAAATAAATGGTCATATTAGTATAGTATTATTGTTTAATAAATGTATTATAATATTGAATGTATTTTATTCGTTTAATATAACAGAAAAAAAAAAGAAACAGATAATTTCACAGCATTCCTTTACTTATGCAGTGACAGCTGGATTACTGGAAAATTACAAATCCTACATCAACTCTGTTGGAAATATTAAATGGAATTGTTACTGCTGGCTAACAGTACTTATTTTGCCACAATCATCACTTTTCTCTAACAGTGAGTTTGTGACTTGAAAATTTACATCTTATTGAAACTTTAAGGATTTTATCCATAAGCAACTTGAGTACCTTAATGCTCAGGTTTTCTGCGTTTTCCATGTGATAATTGTACTATGCCCCTGACACCGTGATAATGAAATGGAGCTCTGGTTTTATCCAGCAATAGCCTCTGCTAATACTGGCGGGAGCAGCAGCAGCCAGAAAATGGTGCACTGGAATTATCACTCAAATGTTTTGCTCAAGATTCTTTAGTCTTAAGCTAGTCAGATTTCCCAAGGAGAAGAGAGTAAAAATCAATCAGTAGTACACTAAGTAGTGTACTGCAGGTAGAACTGGTTGGGAATTTTCTGCCATAATATGTCTTTCAACAGAAAAAATAAAATTATCATAGGGAAAATTGTGCATGAAATCTTCCCGACAGAAGAAACTAGGAGTAGGAACTGCACATCCCCTAGGAAAAATTGGCACAGCTTAGGGAAAGATAATTCGTTTCCAGCCTCTTCTCCTCCTCAGGAAAGATGAACAATTTGGTTCAACAAGCCAAACTGTTCTTTCAGTATGGTGCTGATTACAGGTTTGGATTAGATATACTTTAACCCTTCTACTCACAGGAGCAGTAACAAAATCTTCCACGTGCACTTACAGAGAGTTAAGCTGTTGCTGCTGGGAGAAGAAGTAGAAGACGGGGGCAGGACACACCTTGCTGACAACAGCATTATTTCTCAGTAATGGACTGTGAAATAATACTTAAATGATTAATTTTGGCCCTTTGGGAAGTATTTTTTGGTCAAAAGTTCACTCCTCATTTTCAGTACAGGAAAGGTGATTATTTTGGTATGCGTAATTCAGTGTGCAGTTTTGTAACCATCTGTTATATAATGCTGTTTTAGATATATCTGAAAATAACATTTTTCCTCAATACACTTTTTAATAATGCCAGAAAACATAAATAATCATAAATAATTTGTAATAAAAGTCAGTGTATCAAAAATTTTGATTAGTGCTATTTTTTTCCTAAAGGGAATGTAGAAAAGCCAAACCAGTTCCCCTGTTGAGATTCTCTTTAAGTAGCCGTTTTCAATTCCAAACTCATCTCTCTCACTCACTTCTTTGCTTGCCTTTTTTTTTCCCTTTTTTTCTTTTCCTCCAAGAACAAAGCAGATGAAAGCAACACTATCCTGTGAAATTGAAAATAACATATATTCTATTCATGCTGAAATCATGGTCACCTTTCATACATGGGAAAAAAAAACATTTTCCAAAAGAAAAAAAAGCTTATAATTTAGTAAAAGAAAAATTGGAAATCTGTTTGTTAGATAATTCAGGTGCTATACTGCCAAACTTCACACATAAATTGATACCAGTACCACCATTTAGTATTAGTATCTTTGATGTGTTTATAATGTAGTTTAGAAATACAGTCTGAATTTACCAAGAATAACAGATGTTGGTGAAGATGAGTCTAATATTCATTTGAAGATCAGTCATTTCTGATTTACATTTCTAAAAATGTCCATTGGCTTTTCAGTAGTATTGTGCAGGAAACTATTGAGGTAGATTTCAGCAAGTTAGTTTCCAGTTTATGTACAAGTAAATCCTAGTCATAATCAGAAGCTTTACCACTGAACAGCACTATAAGAATATCAGATTTATTTAAAGGCTAAGCTCATTCCTAATCCTTTGTGCTGGTTGTGTGTAGCAGGGGAGGAGAGGGGCTATAGTGGCTGCTTTTGTGAGAAGCTCCTAGAAGTTTCGTCTTTGTCCGGTGGACTTGTCTGGGTCTAGAGCAGACCTGCCGCTGGCCAGGGCCAACCTTATTGGTTACAGTGATGATTCTTATGTGATAATGTACTTAAGAAGGGGAAAATAATTTAAAAAATAAGTGAAGAAGCAGAAGTGCAGACAGAGAGGGGGAAGCTCAAGCCCTGCGGGCATTGCAGCCCTCACTCTCTGGCCTCCTGCTGGGTGGCTGTCTGGGCCTGACTTGGCCCAGCTCAGCCACAAGAAGTGAAGAGAGGAGATGTGAAGAGAACATAAGAGGCATCTGCTTGAGGCTGACTGTGAAGAATTTTTTGTGAGAGGAACTGCTATGAATGCCAAGGTCAGTGAAGAAGGAAGGGGAGGAGGAATGCTGCTCCTGGCAAGATTCCCCTGCAGCCCATGGAGGTCCTATGGTGCAGACCATGGTGAAGCAGGCTGTCCTCCTGCAGCCCATGGAGGAGCAGAGATCCACCTGCAGCCCATTGAGGACTCTATGCCGGAGCAGCAGGATGCCTGAGGGAGGCTGTGGCCCAGGGATGGCCCATGCTGGGGCAGCCGTTCCTGAGGAACTGCACCCCATGGAAAAGGACCCCACACTGGAGCAGTTCATGAAGGACTGGAGCCTGTGGGAGGGATTCCATGAGCAGGAGAGGAATGTGAGGAGTTCTTCCCTTGAGGAGGAAGAAGTGTCCCCAAGTCAAGTCTGTTTTGCCTATAATGGTAACTTGAATGATCTCTCCCCATCCTTATCTCAAACCTCAAGCTTTTTTTGTTATATTATTTCTCCCCTATTCCCTCAGAGGGTGGGGAGAGTGAATGAGAGTCTGTGTAGCTTGGTCCTGAGCAGGGCTAAACTGTGACATACTGCCTTCCTTCAAAGAAGAACACATATTTCTCATTCCTGGAACTTCAGCAAAGAGACCTCCCAGTACTGAAAGGAAACCAGGAATATTGAAGACATTGGAGAAAGGATTTAGAGTATGATCACTTACACTATGGAAGCTTTCTTCCAAATTTTTAACAACATGGTTAATGCTGAGAGAATACATCATCATGATGATTCCTAGATTGTCACTTCTGCAATACAAGTTATGCAGATAGAGGTGTCTTTTATATATTTTCCCTTGCTAACCAATGGATGGATAGAAGAGTTCCTTGCTTCTGAACTTTTAGTGTTTCTGGGAAAGCAGATGAATCAAGATTCTTCTCCTCATTCACCACTAAACAAGAATAGACAAGTATTCAGCAGCAAGATCACTAGACTGCAGTGTTATACTTTCAAGGGTCAACACGTATTTTCAACAAGTAAAGATTTGGAGCCTCAGCCACACAATCTTTACTTGATTACATTGATCAGTCAGAGTGATACTGAACCACCAATTCTGGTGGTTTTTCAAACAAACTCTATGTCTCATTGGGTAATTTCTAAGCTTCCATAGTAGGAGTTTAAACTACATTAATTCTCATGCAGTTTAAAGAACCTAATTAACATTCACATTTGGTGACAGCACATGAGCAATTAATTTTATTTTTCTGATCTGGAACACTGACAGGATATCAGCTCCGTTTCCACCTGAATGAATGGTATTCAACTGTTTAGCTCAGTTTCCAGGTTTTTACTATCGGTAACGTGTATTTCAGCAGAGGCACTTGTATTTCTCTAGTGGGTTATGCAACTTGCTCTGCTTATGAAATTAGACTACTACCTATGCCTGAGAGAATTTATTTAAAGTTGGTTTGATTATGTCTAGACTGAACCATAGCCAGCGAAGCACAAAATTATTTTAGAGAAAGTTTTGACATAATAGCTTTCTGGTAAATATGTTTTCACAGTCAAGTTACTTGGCCATAAAATAATTGCTGTATAAGAAGGAGCCTTTGTCCTAGTCACATCAGGATTGTGAATCATATCACATTAATCCAGAACCTGTTTAACTGTCTGATTGTCTATCAAGAGGATGAAATAAGAGCAAACACTTTCTATAGAGAAGTGAAGTGAACCTTAGACTGCTGAAAAAAAAAGAACTGAATGTTCTGGTTTGTACTTGTTTAGTGAGAAGTTTGGAGGCATAAGAGTGGTGTCCCTATTTGGGAAAGAAGGATATGTGGCACCAGAATAAGGGATAGATCATGTGTCTGGGCTCAATACTTCCATTTCTAAAGTCAGTTGATGCAGGTGTGAGAACTACTACTATGTTTGTTTATGGGTTTTTTGGACAGAAGTGGAGGGATACAGTCAAAACACATATCCAGCAAACATTAGCTTCATTGCACATTAAATATACATATGAAAATAAAACTGATATTACCTTCAGAAAAACAAAAACCTGAAGCTTCCAGGGAGCATTAGTCTTACTTGCCCTGAGTATTCAAGATGATTTGCACATTTACTTCAAAAATAGCCAGCATTTCTGAGTATATGGCAATTTATCACTACTATGTACTAACTCGAACTATGACGCCAGATGTCTGGGTAGCCAAGCACAAGCCTTAAAAAATACCTTTATGAATGTTTTCAGTGGTGAAAAATAAAATACGGCCATTAAAATTTAGCTAAATGCAGACCCTGTGAGTGTGGCCGAAGAACTAGAAACTTCTCCTGTTACAACGGGTTTTGCACCAGACACCACTGCTGTTCATAAGGTAATAGAGCTACCTAAATTTAGAAATTCCTGTATTGAAATAAAGCATGTTTCCCCAAAAACGATTCTTGAGAGAACAGGTTCACTCTCTCAGTAGCTGAGGTGTTAAGTAAAGAAAAAATCACTTTTATCTCAGCAGGGGAATGAAAAGTCATCAGCAACTTGATAGTTTCCATGGATACACAAATTTTCTTGTCAGAAGGAAGGTTTCTACAATGCAGGAGACTCCTTTCAGTACCTCTTCAGGTTTTGAGAATCATCTGTTCCTTTCTACAAGAATTAGGCCTCATAGTTTTATGTATCTGATGAAAAAATAATTGCTAAATTATGTCTGAGGACTGGGCAAAACTCAAGATTTCAATTACAATGTGCTAGTTTTTTTTAAAACCCCCTAAATGAGAGAAAAAAAAGGAAGAAAGTGACCAGTCTATTTTTATCTAAAAATACATTGCAGTGTAGGCTGATGAGAACATCTCACTTAGCATGTCAGGAATCTGACTGTCTTGCAAGGTTGTATTAGTTCCAAGTTTTTGCAGATGCTGATGGAAAGAGAAATAAAAATCTCTGGTACTTTGCATGAAACACCATGAAGTAGCTTGATTTTATCATTTTGGAAGAAAGATTTTGCTGTTACTTTAAAATAATGGATTATACCTGCTGGGAAGCCACCTATTTATTATTCTCTGAATGTCAGAGATACATATAAGCAAATATTGAGAAACTTTAAAAAAAAAAAAAAAGCCCATTATATTTGCTTACAGTTTCTACAGCTGACCTGTTTCTGCAGATCATCACATCTGTATTTGTCCTCATTTAGTCAGAATGTCTGCAGGGATGGGGCATCTACCACCTCTCTGGGCAAATGAAATTAAATGAAACATTCTGACACATGGACGATATCTTTGAAATATTCCTGAAGTCACAGAATTAGTTATGAGTTAGTGAGTATATCGTTGTTAGTTCTGTTCATAGACCCTCAGAAAATATCGAGGGATAAGTATGTACTCAACATTTGATTTCTAGGTGATTCTGAGCAATATCTCTACTGTCAAACTATTAAAGCACACAAGGAATGAGTGCAACAGAAACATGCAGAATGGAAGGAAGATGAAGATCAGCTCTTATTTGTGATTATGATTATATACATTGAACTTTCCTTTTGCACTAGAAATGTCTGAGAAAGGAGCGTTATACAGTCAGACACCACAAACCATTGCTAAACAAATTCATTCATTCATTGTATCATTCTTTTGAAGAGAATAGCCACTGACTATTCTCAGTCAGGGCCCTCAGTACACTTACAGGCTGTAGTAGCTCTAACCACCTTCCCCTGGGACCCACTCCATCTCTCTTTACATGGCCCAAGAGCTCCATTTCAACTCAATCAATACCTCCAGTCCCGGTCTGAGCTGTCTGTAGCTATACCTGCGCTCAGCTGTATTGTCTGCTCATGTTGAGATGGTTTGATTGACCTGGACCTGACTTCTTACCTTGCCTAGGCTGATGTTTTCTGGACTGTCGATGGCATCTCTTGATATCATCAGCACTGTTCCACTCACTCTTCTCATGCTGAGGGACTTCACTGCGGTCTAGACCATCACTGACTTGCCTGTATCTTGGGCTGCCTTTCCTCACAAAAAAGCCCTATTTCTGATGCTCCCTGACACAGATCTAGCTGTGAAGAAACTAACAACCTGTGATTGCTGTGTATTGCTTGATAAAACACAAAACTGACACAAATAGCACTACCATAACTTAAAACTGGTTGATTTCAGAGATTCCGTATAAGACTATTACTAAATTGGTGATGTTCGGTTTTGAATTTTTTCCTCATTAATATTAAAAAAAAAAAAAGAATAGAATAGAATACTTCAGCTGGAAGGGACCTACAGCAATCATCTAGTCCAACTACCTGACCACTTCAGGGCTCATCGAAAGTTAAAGCCTGTTATTAAGGACATTGTTCAAATGCCTCAAACACTGACAGGTTTGGGGCATTGACCACCTCTCTAGGAAGCCTATTCCAGTGTTTGACCATCCTCTCTGTAAAGAAATGTTTCCTAAAGTCAAATTTGAATCTCCTTTGACACAGCTTTGAAATTCCCACACACCCTGTCCCTGGATATCAAGGAAAAGAGACCAGCCCCTCCGTCTCCACTTCCCCTCTTCAGAAAGCTGTAGAACACAAAAAGGACAGCCTCAGCCTTTTCTCCAAAGTGGAGAAACCCATAATCCTTAGCCACTCCTCATTACATGCCTTCCAGCCTTTTAACAGGCTTTGTTGCCCTCATCTGGATGCATTAAAGTACCTTAAATATTCAGCAAGAAAATGTATAAGACAGCTTTATAACAAAAAAATACTATTTATATTCTTTCAGATCCTGCTTTCTATGTATTTTCCCTTCCAGTCAATCCACTAAATAAAAATAAAATAAATTTCTTAATGGTTATTGAAAAGCTATAAAAAGCTGTTATTCAGTATTTTTCTCTGTATATGTCAGTGTTGTCCTTTGATGTAATGAGGGAGAAAACCATTTCTGGTTATATGGCTCTATACGGATTTTCCTATTTGCTTTCCTGCCTATGTGCTACATGCAATTCTTTTTGTCTGAGGGTAAAGTAATAATTTTCATTTCTCAATTTTTTTTTCTAAATCTTTAAATATAAAAATGAATTATCATCCCACTTGAAGGAAATTAATAATGAACATTTCCTTCAGCTGAACCTGAAAATTTAGCAGCTCTCCTGGTCTCCGTCTGAACAACTGGACCTATTTACTTCGCAGGGAAAATCAGAAAAAAACTACTGAGCGTTGGAAAGAGTCTCGTCTTCACTTGAGACATATAGATTGTACTATACAAAAACTTTGATAGTGGCAAAATAAGAGGAATTATTTAGAATTTAAAAACTCCACATTCACAGCAAGGAGTACACCCTACCATTGAAAAACGCTGGTATCTTTAATTTGACAAGGAAAACTGTATGTTTAAAAATACACTGAATTAAAAACAATTTGAAGATCAACTAAGTAAACAATTAAGGAAAAGAATCAAAAGCTCCAAATTTTTATTCACAGAAAGAATAGATAGACTATAGTCCTCCTTTTTTTTTTGCTATTGGGTTGTGGTTTTTTTTTTCCAAATGCTAGAGATAACGGAAATACTATGATCAGTCCAAGTCTGAAGAGAAGTAGGAGAAAAGGCTGTCAGACATCTACGTAACAAAAACTACTTTCTGCTTCTGGTTTAGTTTTAAGGTCTTTCTTCTGAAAGATTACAGCAGATGTATTGTTGCTGAAATAATTCAGTTATCACTGTCTTACATACCTCTTACAATTCCTCATATTGTGCTGAAAAACAGACTACATTCACTACATTTCAAGAACATATAATGAAAACAGTTGGACTATGATATGACTATACTCCCAAACGTATTAGAAAGGATGAGAATCATAGAACAGTTTGGGTTGGAAGGGACTTTTAAAGCTATCTAGTCCAACCCCCCTGCAAGGAGCAGGGACATCTTCAACTAGATCAGATTGCATCCATAGTCTCATCTCATCTGGCCTTGAGTGTTTCCAGGGATGGGGCATCCACCACCTCTTTGGGAAACCTATTTCAGTGCTTCACCAACCTCTTTGCAAAAAATTTATTCCTTATGTCCAGTCTAAATCTACCTCCCTCTATTTTAAAACCATTACCCCTTGCCCTATCACAACAGACCCTGCCAAAATTCTTCTCCCCATTATTCTTAGAAACTCCCTTTAGGTACTGGAAGACTACTATAAGGTCTCCCTGGAGCCTTCTCTTCTCCAGGCTGAACAGCCCTAACTCTCAGCCTATCCTTATATGAGAGGTGCTCCAGCCCCCTGATTGCCTTTGTGGCCCTCCTCTGGACTCATTCCAAGAAGTCCATGTCCTTCTTATGTTGGGGGCTCTAGAGCTGGATGCACTTCTCCAGGTGGAGCCTTGTGAGAGCAGAGTAGAGGGGCAGAATCACATCCCTCAACTTGCTGGCACGCTTCTTTTGATGCAGCCCAGGATGTCATTGGCTTTCTGGGCTGCAAGTCTCAAGTCCTCCTCCTCAGGACTGCTCTCAATCCATTCTCTCCCCAGCCTGTATTTGTGCTTGGGATTGCCCCAGCCCATGTGCAGGACCTTGCACTTGGCCTGGTTGAACTTCATGAGGTTTGCATGGGCCCACCTCTCCAGCCTGTCAAGGTTCCTCTGGATGGCATCCCTTCCCTCCAGCGTGTCAACCACACCACACAGCTCGATGTCGTCAGCAAAGTTGCTGAGGGTGCACTCAATCCCACTGTCCATATTGCCCACAAAGACATTAAACAGGGCCGATCCCAATACCGACCCCTGAGAAATGCCAGTCCTCTCTGATCGCCACTTGGACAATGAGCCATTGACCACAACTCTTTGAGTGCAGTCATCTGCCAATTCCTTATCCACTGAGTGGTCCATCCATCAAATCTATATCTCTCCAGTTTAGAGAGAAGTATGTTATGCGGGACAGTGTCAAATACTTTGCACAAGTCCAGGTAGATGACATCAGTTGCTCTTTCCTTATCCACCAACACTGTAACCCCATCACAGAAGGCCACCAAGTTTGTCAGTCACTATTTGCCCTTAGTGGAGTCATGTCGGCTGTTGTCAATTACCTCCTTGTTTTCCATGTGCCTTAGCATAGTTTCCAGGAGTGTCTGCTCCATGATCTTGTCAGGCACGGAGGTGAGACTGATCCATCTGTAGTTCGCCAGGTCTTCCTTTTGTCCCCTCAGCTAATTCAGACAACAGAACCAGAACTAGAGGAAAATAAAACTGGAAGAGTTTTTATATAGAATAATTAAAATTGTATTTGTTAAAAAAAAAAATGCTTGTAACATCTTCCAAGTCACATGTATTGAACAAAGGTTCCTGTATGCTTCACAGTGCTAGTGAAAATATTTTTGTACAATAGAAAATCAATATCTGAATGTGAAACATAGGCATCCGACAGAATAAAAGATAATACAAATCTTTCATATTTGAGTATTTTCTATTCTAATTCTTTATAGTGTCAGCCTTAAAGTTTTCTTTCACTCATCTGTGTCCTTTACTCTTCTTTACACACTGTAGTAAACAAAAAATTCTAAGTGACCTCCTATGACTTGTGTTTAGAATGTAAAGGAAGAGCAAAACTTCTCCAAAAGCCTCTGAAGGGAAATCTAATGCAAAGCTTTTTATTCTTGTAGTTACAAGTATCCTTGGTGATTCACTTTACAAAACCTAGACTGAGTGGACTCATTAAAAAGCTGTGAAAGAAAATATTAATCAGTCCAGAAAACTACAGGAAGCTTTGGAAACACAAATAGAAGCAAGAATATCTGGGTTGTTTTAATTCTATTTGCTACTTAGGAAAGCAATGAGTATTCCTGGGATTTCTTTTCAGAAAATAACTATGGGAATTTCTATTTGCTAAATTCTGTAATCTATATTAATTTTGAACAGTTTCCCACTGAATCAGAGGTCACATACAGCGTTTTAGAGTAAAGTTCAATTCACTAACATGAGAAATACTGGAATGTAAAACTTAAATACATTTATAGCACATCTTTTAGGATTTACTTGTACTAAATTGTAATCCAAATCCCCACATTATTTTCTTGCATCTTAAGTATAACGCATTGAAGTCAGTAATTACCTTTATTTTAAATCTAAAGTCTTTAAATAGTTAGATTCAGTATTAGTAGAATTTTCTGAATGTATCTGGTGTCCTGTTCAAGGGTGTGACCAGATGAAGAACTATACTTCTTTTGAAGAGGTTTAATACCTCATCAGCTGCCTTCATCTGGTGAAATTTGGGATATGCCCATCCTATTCTACATAGGAAGTTAAAATCCCACATATTTAGCTTGCTAATTGTTCTTTTATAAGTTCAGACTTCTGTGTTTTCTTTCCAAATGAATGACTTACCTATCAAAGATACTAGGAAAGCCCAAACATACTATTTTGGTAAGAAACTTTTCTCAGAAAATTAATTCTCAAACAAATTATCAAGAGAGAAAACCTGTGAGAGGTTTACTTATCTAGCTTACTGGAAAAGTATTGTACTTACTTTTGTTGTAATTCAATTTCTAGAGTTTTTTTCTTTTTTTCTTTTTTTTTTTTTTACTTTGTTTCCAACTGATAAAAGCAAATTTTACTTCTGGAACTCACAGTATGAAAGTCAAACAAGTTTTGGTAACAGAAATTTCTCCATCATGTTGAGATAAATTCATTTCTGAAAGCCAAATGAGAACTCACAACATGAACAGTAAGCATCTAACAAAGTAAAGTGCATCTGTTTCCCAAGGCAACCCTCCCCAAGTAAGACTTTCCATATCAGGAACAGTCATCTTTGAACCGTGCCTTGCAGGACAGAAGGAAAGATAATTAAAATCCATCTTTGTAGTGTAATGTACACATGACCAGAGGAAAGAACTTCAAGGATACAAGTCTGATAGCAGATGCAGGAGAAGAATTTTTTTCTTTAAAAACACGATATTGAAAGAGTAAAAGACAGAATAAAAGTCACTGTAGGAAACAGAATAAGAACAGAGAAAGGAAGCAAGGCTAGACTGTACGTAATAGAGATAAAAGGTTAAAAGTTGCCAAGACTTTCTTGGTCTCTGTTGATGTATAATTCTTCAAACCTCTTCAAAATACTTCTCTGTGCCTGACTCTAATCATTTTAGTGCCGATAGTTCTTGATTTCATCCATCTTCAATAAATCAATAATTTCCTCAAATAATGTCAGAGTCTTATCTCACACAACTGCAGCTGCTACACTAAGAGAATTGGGTATTGCTGCAATTTCACTAAGTTAAGTCATTCTTCCTTTAGAGTGGCCCAGATTTTCCCTGTAAGCATATGCAATAGGTGATGGAAATTGTGTCAGTTACCTAAGTCGAATTTAAAATTAGGCCATCAGCTGTCAGGATAATGTTGTTTAGGGCCATCATAAGAAATTTTCATAAGTACTAATGGACATTAAAATCAAAGGGAGCAAACTTTGTTTAGTTTCTGTTCACTCACTCTAAAATACACACTTAAGCTGTTACTGTTTCTAGCTTGCTGCAAGTGTTTTTTTATATTATTGCATATAAAAGTGAATTACAGGTAAGACTATTCCATTTTATTTATATTTCCTCCCACTGTGCAGCAAAACTAGAATCTGCATTTTTGACAATATTTAATGAATAAGGACCTCCCTAACACTGAAACTCTTGTTGTCCTTTTTACCACAAAGACGATCAGTTTCTAAAGTATATACTTGAGGAGCATTTCTCCTGACTAAATTTTACCTTGATTGGCTCTGTGCCTCTCATTCTACTTCTCTGTCTGCAAGACACATCAGTTGAATAATGACCAAAGTGTTTTACTCCATACTAATCAATAAACCTTCTAGAATTGTCTTTCTAAAATTTTCCTGTGAAAGGCATGTCTCTTCATTAAAATGTTTGGCTACAAAAAAACAAACAAACAAACAAACAAACGGTTAATATTTCTTTTTTATAAAAATGTCAGAATGAGGCTCTTATATCCTTATGCAGAATCCTAAGAGAGTAATCTTATTTTCATACCTCCTGAGTAAGGAGTAGACAGAATCTGATAACAGCTCAGTATGTTGGAGAACATTAAACCACTACTTAGGAATCTTCACAGCCATTTATGATTACCTTTGCCATTCAGAAAAAAAAAAAAAAAAACAAAAAACTACAAAACCAAAAAACTCCTGTATCAGATACTGGACTAAGTAGAGTATAAGTGGTCTTGTTTATGACTTCCACGTTCAACATTTATGAATAGGTAAATATTTTCTTTCATTGATACAGTGATTGTAAAATGGATCCAGAATTGGTGTTTTAATTTCTCATAGTTTAGCACCACTCTGGACCAAGCTATGCAGTCTCTCACTCACTCTCCCCACCATCCAGTAGGACAGAGAGGAGAACTGGTAAAGAAAAGAAGGCAAAACTCATAGGTTGAGATTTAAAAAAAAAAAAAAAAAAAAATGTTTCGGAGAACAAGAAGAAAAAACAAAACAAGTAATGGAAAACAAATAAACAAAGAAACACAATTACAGAAAACACCAAAGCACATAATTTACAGTACATTTACAGTACAATAACTCCCAGCAGATCCTGATACTTAGCTCACTCCCAAGTAACAGGAGCCTCCTCTTATCACCCTCCTCACTTACATACTGAGCATGATGTCCCAGGGTATGGAATAGACCTTGGGCTAATTTGGGTAAATTATTCCAGCTGTTGACTAGTTAGTAACCTATTCCAGCTGTGTCCTGCAGCCACAGGTGCCATCACCTCCAGCTCCTCTCCCACCTCAGGTGAAAATTAGCTCTATCCTAGCCAGAACCAGGACACTATTTCATTCAAGAAATATTATTAATATGATAGCTACGTAATATCCACACTCCTAGGCCTGAAGATTTCTAGAGGCATATTGTTCATACTATGAAGTACCTCAATGGGTTATGAAAAGAGAACAGAGGCTAAGTTTTGCTGCTGAAGTAAAAGCAACACTGGTTTATTTTAAGATTAGAAAATAGATAGTAATCTATCCTGCACCATTGGAGCATATAAAATAAAGTAAGCATAACCATATCCTAACTGTTGAATAATATATTCTTCACTATGAGATGAAAAAGGTCATGATTTTTCAAACATAATTTTAAGTCTTGGGGAAAAAAAAAAAAAAAGGGAGTCTTTTACTTAAACTATAACCAATCATCTTTAGTAGTCAGCCTTACATCCAGTTGTTTCAATTCCTTTTACTTACTGGATAGGAAAACAACCCCATAGCCTTCACCACAGGAATCTGTGGCAGTGTATTTCTGAGTTTCACCATTTGTATACAACCTGGAACTTTGAAATTATATTTGTATTTTAGGAAACCATGTTATTCTGCAGAGAATAAGTGATAAGAAATATAAATCACTATGTAGTACAGAAATTGTTCTGACTGATTCCTAGAATTGTTAAATATCCAAGCCAGCTCTCTTTTGAGCACAAATATATAGAGATATTCAAGACAGAATTTTTCTGTTGAAAAATAATAAAAATAATAACTTCTGGTCAGAATGTATCTGTCTCCATGACAGGAGAAGGACAAAGTGATTTGTTTCGTTACCCAACTTGTCCTCCCCCATTTGATGCAATTCTTGTCTCTAGTTTCAGAGTTAAGCTATTAAAGTTGTTCTGCATTTTGCAAGGAATCATTAGCTATCAAGGCTAACAAGAGGGATCTACTGTAACTATGACAGTCATCTGGGATACACGGTTTTTCTTGTAGGAATGGTCTATAATTTGTTTAACTTAAATAAATGGACTACTTTACAGCTCAAACTGTGTATAAATTGCTATTATATCTCAGGAAAGTGTCCTGAAGCATTACACTTAAGAAATCATGCACACACCGCTAAATGTCCCCCATGCCTTCTCTGCAGTTTAGTATCATTGTCAAGGATTCATGAAACAGGAATAGTTTCAAGAAATGTTAAGAATTTCAACAGAAGGGGTCAAAAGTTGTCATGGATAAAATGGAAAAGAAGTTACAGTCAGGAATTAAGTGTTCAGTTCTTAGATCAAGGCATCATTTTAGGAGAATGTCTATGTTTGATATTTCCTTTTCATCAATGAGCTCATTGCTGAGCTCAGGTGTTTGTATTTCCTAGACTTCCTTATCTGTTGCTTAGGTAGCCCCTGTGTAGGGTGTTACAAGAGCTGCTGAATCTGATGAACATCAGGTCTGGGTTTTCTCCCATGCAGCTGCTGAAGCCCAGACTAGTACACTCTGCAACCTGGGAGTCGTTATTAATTGGAAAGAATATACCTAGATTTGATAAATTTTGAAAGAGTAATGTGGGGATGAAGAAGATAATGTTTGTGGAAAATAATTTGACAGTAATTATAGATTAAGTAAAAGTAAAACAATTAGGAAGACCAAAGCTATAAAATGGAGTGGAATTGGGTCAACTAAATATAAAACATATATGCCTTTGGACACTTACTATATATTTTTCTTGTTTTTGTTCTTGTTTGGTTTTTCAGTTTGGATTGTATATCATCAGGCATGAAGGACTTTTATAACACTTTGCTTCCCATGAACTTATACAGATGTACTTTGTGTTTGCCTAGCTAAAAGCATGCGTTAAAAATGTGAAAGAAATAAAATTAAATAAAAAAAAAAAAAATGAACTGATATTGCCCCCCATCCCCACCAGTTCCTTGGAGGGTGTCAGACAGGTTTCTCTCTGCATATGGCAAGAGAGAATTGATGGAAGAGTATGAAAAATAAAAAGACATCTTACATACACACTTATCAAATGGTAAATGCTGAATGAATATTTAGAAGCTTGACTTTCCCTTTCAGAAAGTCTATCTTTTTCTATTTTGCCACCTACTGCAGGTGGCAGACCTGCAGGCAGACCTGTTTGTACATTTTACATGTATAAACAAGCTTAGAAAAGTAGTAATTGCAAGAAAAAAATTGAATTGTAGTCATTCATCAATGAGGTTTGTGTTTTGTTTTTACTCACGGATATTTCGCAATGTAAGAATCTGGCACTGGGAGAAAAGTTAAATAGGAAGTCTTTTCAAGGAATCTGCATATTGTTTATTCCCATTGCATGTAACAGAACTGGTGACAAAACTGCATTGTTGGTTGGTTGGGGTTTTTTTGTTTGTTTGTTTTTTGGGGTTTTTCTTGTTGTTTTTTTTTTTTCTGGGATTTTCCACTATTTTAGAGTCTAGATATTGCTTTAAAACATATCAAGTTTAAAATTTTATCAGCATTATATACTGATTATTCCAAAAGCTTTATTTTTCATCAATAAACAGAAGATTCTTCTATCACTGCTCTGGATTGAACAGCATTAGAATTTGCTTAATGTAAGTATGACCATGTATGTGATTTGCTCCACTTCCTGTAAATTCACCTGGCTAAAACATTGTACTGCTGCAGTTTCAGTAGTGAAGCCCAAACTACACAGTTTAACTTTGCCTGGGATATCCATGCATTTTTTTTTACTGTTGGTAAAATTTCAAGTATAAAGAATACAATGACAGCTTGGTGTGTTGTTTTTGTAAAAGATTGGTTCTCGTATGAATTTCCTCTGTAATAAACAGCTTTAGTCAATTATTCAAATCTCTAAAACAATACAGATCTCAATCTGACTAGCTTTATTCATAGGAGATTTGATAAAGCTATTTCTGTAAATAAAGCAATCAAAATACCTTTCCAGATAATCTGTTTGGGATTTCTGTCACATACGTGTCAGAGACTGAAACAGTTAATTAATGTCTCCGCATCGCTAGACGATGGAAGGAACCGAGCAAAACATCGACGAACTGCAGATGTCTAGATGGATATCCTGTTTTCATAGCGGGAACAGCAACACATGTCTAAAAGCTCCAGAAACTGCGAAACGGGGTATCTTGTTTTTGTACACCTCCCCCGGAACAGAGCCAGACCCTGTGCATGAGCTCAGGCCCTGGGCGATACCAAGCATGCACAGCACTGCCAAGTGACTGCACAATGGAGACCAGCTCTGGGGGATGCAAAATGACTTTGTGGATGCTGTCTTGCTGGACATTAGGTAACAACATGATTCAGATAACCGCACAGCTTACGAAGGACAAGCGGGCCTTGCATTTGCAGAGAGCTAACACCCACCACCATGGAGACAGATCAACAGGATGCAGCAACCACAAGCTAAACCACAGGCAGGAAGCACCTGTCCTCCTAAGATGGAAGGACTGGTGAAGGCCCCCAGAACATCAAGAAGGAGGGGCTGACACAAAGGACTACAAAAAGGGTCGCTGCATGAACCCGTGGGTGGACCTCTACTCCACTCAGAAGGGGCCTTCGGGACGCCGATTCTCCATGGTGCATTTTCATCCTTTTGAGACACCCACCCCACCCACTCTGTAAGACAGACTCTCAGGACGCTGACTCTCCGTGGTGGTATTTCCTCCTCTCTCTTTCTCTTTTTCTCTCTCTCCTCTCTTTCTCTTTCTCTCTCCCCCCCCATTACCCTTTGTGTGTGAGTGAAATAAAGAACCAACATATGCGTTTGACACCTTTGTGTCTTAATTCTGTAACTGAGAAATTCGTACCTCTCACAATCAGACACTTATCAGTTCGTGACAATACGTTACCTTAACTTTTTCATATTTAACTTCAGCTTCTTTTGATATGGATAGCATGGACTTTAAGCTGGTGCTTCAGAAAGGCAAACAGAAAAAACTCAGGCTCAAGATGTATATGTACATTAAGTACAAGTATGTACAAGTATATGAGACCCCACCTGGAGTACTGTGTCCAGTTCTGGAGTCCCCAACATAAGAAGGACATGGACCAGTTGGAGAGGGTCCAGAGGAGGGCCACAAAGATGATCAGAGGGCTGGAGCACCTCTCCTACG
>WHYT01016886.1:148327-158710 GCA_009806455.1 Tetrax tetrax | reverse complement strand
TATATATACAAGCATCTTACAGTGTAGATACATTAAAATGTAGAAATTACTGAACTACCCTGAAATACACATTCACTGTATTTGTTGTGCTGTTCATTAGAAATGTTTTGATTAATAAGCTAATAACAACGATAATTTGAAACAAGACAGTGTGTTAGGTTAGAGAACACAAAATTTCATATTTGGTGACAAATTTTGATTATAATTTAATTCTGATTGAAATGAATGTAGATAACATAACTGATGTTAATTAGGACTAGTTTAATTTCAATTTAATTTCATGACCAGGAAGGTAATTCAAGGTAAGAGAAAAAGGACTGCATAAAGAAGGGGACATAGGAAAATGTAAATCAAATATCTAGGAGTGAAAAGACTTTAAATTCAAAGGAAGGGTTTGGCTGTCTTCTCATTTATGTGAGTATATACCATTATAACTCTGCAAAGGCAGCAGAGCATGCTTGTAAAACCTACAAGGATCAGAGCAGAACCAGAACTAGATGTTTTTATGAATATCTGTTCTTAAATTGTCTCTCAGAACTATTTCAGCTTTCAGACTAGAATGAAATTTTGCCTCTATTTATACCCTTTGAAACCAATTTATACCAGCAGCCTTTGCCCTTGTTTTCAATATCCAAGAAGTGCTACTGGAGTCCTTTACTGAGCAAACATTACAGGTAGACACTCTCATTTAACTCATTTTGCAAAATTACATTTATTTACAAGATCTTCTCCCACACACTACTTTTTCCTCTTATCTTCAGGATTATTATTTTTTTTTTAAATCCACCTCTTAAACAAACGCTTAGCATATACTTATTCTAGGCAGATAGATGTAGGAATATACAGACATACATATACAGATAGGATAGGATAGAGTAGGATAGGATAGGATAGGATAATAGAATAGAATAGAATAGACTATTTCAGTTGGAAGGGATCTACAGTGGTCAAGCCTGACCACTTCAGGCTTGACCAAAAGTTAAGCATGTTATTAAGAGCATTATCCAAATGTCTTTTAAACACTGACAAGCTTGGGACATCAACCACCTCTCTAGGAAGCCTGTTCCAGTGCTGGACAAGCCTTCAGTAAATAAATGCTTCCTAATGTTCAATCTAAACCTTCTCTGGCATAGTTTTGAACTGTTCCTACATGTCCTGTCACTAGACACTAGGGACAAAAGACCAGCATCTCCCTTTCCATTTCTCTTCCTCAGGAAGCTGTAGAGCACAATGAGATCCCTCCTCAGACTCCTTTTCTCCAAATTAGACAAGCCCAAAGTCCTCAGCTGCTCCTCATAGGACATGCCTTCCAGCCCTTTCACCAGCTTTGTTGCCCTCCTCTGGATACATTCAAGGACTCTAACATCCTTCTTAAATTGTGGGGCCCAGAACTACACACAATATTCAAGATGAGGCCTCACCAGCACTAAATACAGCTGAATATGAAGCTGCTTATGCATGAAAGATAAATTTGCACAAACTTAAGCTTGCAAATATTTTTCAAGTAGTAGCTTTAGCGATCTCAAGCTTAAAACCTGAAATGTTTTAAGAGAGGCTGCCTTCTGTGTGATACAATGAAAACTCTCAATGACTGTTAAGTCAGGAATGTTTTTAGTTTTTTGTCTTTAACTGTAGATACAGAAATATGGAGAGGGATATCCTCCATTTTTCCAAATATCTTGATCTTTGAAAGGGATTTAATTTGTTCCTTTTTTTTTGTTGTTGTTGTTGCAAATAGATGTAGCTTAGTATTGCTAAGTATTGCTATTAAGTGGTTAGTGAATACATAAGGCTCCCCACAAAATCTGTGTTATTCTGTATGTAGTTGGAACTAGCTGTAGCTAGTACTGTATTTCTACTTAGCCTCTATGACATACACAGAACTTGCTGAAGAGTGATGCTACCTGCTGTCATTGGAGGAATGCCTGAGAAGAACAACCAGGAGAAGGAAGCCGAGTATCTGCCCTACTATGTAGAGCCCAGACACATCAAGCCTGAGATGGTCTTCCAGTGACCTCCATTGACTAGTGGAGGTAGAGATGTGTTCCTAATTATGCCATTCTCCAAAGTAGTGCCAATTCAGGCAGAGAGTTGTCAAAGTAAGTAATATCCTCTGCAAAGAACAGGTGAAAATGTTCCTTGGCAGGAATGAGGAGAGTCACTTCTGTTGCTCTGTACTTAAATCCCTACAAAGTCAAGCTAGTGGCCTTTCAAAGATGCAAACCTGATGACCCATGAAGCTGTAACTTATGGCTCAGCTTTTTAAGGGTCATTTTTCTGTGACTCATCTCAATTTTATGAAGAACGATTGTGTGACTGTGGAGAAGCAATCAAGGCTAACACTTCTTTACCTGATGATGGACAACCACTGGACAGCAGAGATTATCATGTGAGTGAGTATATTAATTCTTAGCCTGTTAGGCTGGCTGCTTCCAATCGTTTACTATATCTGCTGGGTAATAAGTAATTGTGCGCTCATGAATTGTATACAGAGAAAACATTACAAGGCTGTTTATCTTCCATGGAAAACTGACTACCCTGCCCTCAATATTAAGAGAAAAAATTGGTTTGCATTGCATAATTATATCTCAAGGTCATTGAAACTTGAATCAGTTTCTATACTCTGACATGCACTGTTCACATGTACCTCTTGCGTCCCACAAGTCCCCCCTAATTGTGCCCATTTGTGTGGAAAAGAGGAATTAATCTCACATAACTTCAGGCATAACAATCAGTGTTTTAAACTAGCCAGTCTAGGTTACTTTTATAGTAATAGAGGGGGAAAAAAAGACTATCTCAAAGGGTAAATCTACTCATTATAAAGCACACTTCTGAAAAAAAGGTTTGTGTGATTTACTGTCTGCAGAAGCCTTCTCCATTGATTGAAAAAGGACACTAGAAGACAAGATTAGAAGTAGAGAATTAGACGTCTAAATGACAGTAATCTAATGTCAGGCAAGATGAGTAATACTTTGGGAGCACTAGACATGTGAATGAATCACAGAATCAGGAAGTTTGGCATCCGGTGTGAATTCTAACCTAAGCTACACCGACAGCATAAATGCTGTCTTTGTCCTTACATGGCAGTGGGAGACCAAAAAAAGCATTTGACTATTGGTGGGAATAGTGTTGTAGCAAGAAAATCTTCGGCCACAGGTTCCTCAAAATCGGGATTTTAATTATGCTCTCAAAGTTTTCAATAACTTATGTTGTAATGCATTATTCTGTAGTAAATAAAATTGTAGATGTGTATATATAGCATCCCTCTTTCAAAAATTCATGCACATACACAATTAACTATAACTAAAATGAAAGTTTCAACTTCCTCTTAGTTTTAGCAAAATTAAACAATAGTTCACCAGAAGTCCCTAAATACATAAAATATAACACCATGTGTCTTTAGAAAACAGTGTATAATACACTTAGTCCACACTTCCATGACAGCTAATCATATATAATTTAATAGTTTTTTCTAAATGAAGAATATTTTTTAAAATTCTAATGAAGTTACCTGAGTTTTATTTTCTAACCCAACAGAGTTGCCGGCCATAAAAAGGAGCTACCATAACAAGAAAGTAATTAGCAAAATTATTATAACAACATTGAGAAGTATAACAGACTGTTCAAAGGGATGTTATTGAATTCTTTCACTTCAGCTGCTCCTTGGAAAAATATCACAGACCTATTACCATTATATGTTAAATCTTCAGATTAAAACTTGTTTAAATATTTCCAATATTTGTGTAATTGTATCAGGCACTGTTTTTTCTTTCTTTTTCTTTTTCTGTAAATATGAAGCTTGCCATTTGAGACGAAAACATTTTTCACAGAAAATGAAAAATATATCGTTTTAATTTCTTCTATATTTTTAAAAGTTTAGATTATATTTCAACTCTGTTGTGAGTTAGCAGCAGCTAAGCACCTAAGCCCCACACAACCACTTGCTCACTGCCCTCAAAGCAGGAGTGGGGAAACAATCAGAAGGGTAGAAGTGAGAAAACTCATGGGCTGAGACAGATGTAGCTTTAATTCACCTAAAGAAAAAGCTGTTCACAAAAAAAAAAAAAAAGAAAACAAAATAAGGAATTTATTCACTGCTTCCCATCAGCAGGCAGGTGTTCAGCCATCTCCAGGAAAGCAGGGCTCCATCACACATAACAGTTACTTGGGAAACCCAACAGCATTGAACATCCCTCCCTTCCTCCTCCTTCCTGCAGCTTTTATTGCTGTGCATGATGTCGTATGGTATAGAATATCCTTTTGGTCAATTGGAGTCAGCTGTCCCAGCTGTGTCCCCTCCCAACTCCTTGTGCACCTCCAGCCTATTGCCTAATTTGACAGTGTGAGAACCAGAAAAGGCCTTGATGCTGTGTGAGCACTGCTCAGCAATATATAAAACATCCCTGTGTTATCAATGCTGTTTTGATCGCTAATCCAAAACACAGTGCTATAGGAGGTACTATGAAGAAAATCAACTCCATCCCAGTCAAAATCAGTGCAAACTCCTGTATGTAAAGTATGGTCATTTAATCCTAAGATTTATATTTAAGATTTATTTACACTTAATTTTCACAAATGATTTTGTGATTAGACAGTATTAGTATTGAAATAGGTATGTTCTAGGATGAGTAAATATTCTAAGAGTTATTAAAAAAATCTATATATGTTTTGACAACTGATATCCTATGATAAATTTAAAAAAAAAAACCTATATTTTTAAAAGCAGCTATTGTAAAGCACTAGCTTTTTAGAAAAGATTGTATTTTGTTGTTTTTTTTTTTTTGGTTTGGTTTATTTTGGCCTTCCAATGTCCTGGTCAGAATTTATTTTGTGCTTAGTGTTGTTTTCAGCAGCAGTGCTTTGGATATCTACTCTAGGGTGCAGAATTAGCTTCTTACTCTGAGCCACTTTGTAATATGCTGTTGGATTTCTGACTAAAGCCATGACTTAGATAGGGTAATGAAATTGCCTACTCCCTGATATTTCTTCCCCTGTGCAGGCTTAGGCTGTAGTCACAAAAACATGATTCAAGTAAGCAGAAGTCAGTAGAATACATAAGTATTTTCAGTAGTTTTGCATACATGCTGAAATATATATTTTATCAGAAAATATTATTCATATAAGTTGATGACACCAAAAACACCACTCAACTTGCCATTATTTTTCTTTATCTACTAAATGCTTTCTGGTTTTCTGGGTTTAATCTAAAAATGTAATCAAACAGAAATTAAAGTTTGCCTGCCCCATGCTTCCAGACATCACTTATGTCTATTTTGTTAATAAAATAATTCCACTAGTAAACACAGAGATTTTTATTTTCATGCTATACAAGTTCAAAAGCACCCACTATGCCAAAGATCTTAAGATCCATTAGCTACTATCTTCTAAAATGGTCTGAAGCCTTACTACAGAGAAAGAAATGACTGGAGCACATGGAAGATCAGGGGTAGTCTTGCAGATATTCCAGGTATCTTGAAAAATCTGGAAGCAGGAGACTGCTGGCTATTGAGATCTCTGTAGTGACAAGGCCAGTTCCAGCAGAGATCGTGCCTATCATTTTTGTTTCATATTAGTACATGCCTCCTTGTGCATGTAAATTATTGTGGGGATACTTGCATTACCCATCTTTGGTGAAAGATGTTAAGATGGGAATATCAGTGTAGCCAGTGTGTGGGGCTGGGACACTCAAAACTATCTAAGGAGGCATCTGAACAAAAATGATCATGTTAAAGAGGATGATGCCCATCAACTGGATTAAAGAGTAACCAGGGAATTACAAAGGGATTTAAAAAATTGTAAGTACAGAATTGTACTGTACAATTGTATTTACTTTCAATTTAAAATTGAAAAGTACAGAAGAAGCATGGAGATTTGTGACAGAGGGGAGATAGAGCAGGTAACAGAATATCGTGCCCATGGTGGACACAAACCTATTCCAAGGTCAGGTAGAGAAGACTCGTGTGTGTGTGTGTGTATCTGTGTTCACGCACATCTGCGCATGTAACGCACTTGACCTTTGAGGGAGGTGTGCATGTAACTCAGAGGGGGAGTAGGATGGGCACTTCTGGAGATTAGTTAGAGATGGGTGTTTAGATGTTTCTTGTCATATTGAATTAGCATTTTGTAAGTGTCCAATACTGTGGTTTATTTGTTGTACTGCTGATATTGATCTGGAGTGTACAGGTTGCCAACTGCCAGTTAATTATGTATCTTTGATAAATTAATAAACTACTTTAATCTATTTCAATCCATTTTCAATAAAACCCTTTTTCTTTAGCTACTTCTAGTAAGAGTATAGATGAGAACACTGGACTGATCAAGTTTTACTGCTGTATTCATTATTGACAAACAGTCAATGACACAAAATACGTGTCATAGCTCTATATTACTAAAGGGATCAGCCACTAAAATGAATAAAGTTCAGGTGGAAATTACTCAGGTGTTCTTATTTTACTGAAGGAATTATAGTCTGGAATTTTTATTTCCTCTCCGGCATGTTGAAGAATCTGTTCATTGCTATAGTGAAAATCTAAGGATTCTATCAGCTGAAGAACAATTTCATTAAGTGAAATACTTTTCAAAGTAGTTTTGAATACAAATATAAATTTTATTTCCTAGCACCTTTCTATTTATGATGGATTTGAATTAATGAGTAATAATACATATGTTCTCAGGTATTTGATCACCTCAAGTTCTGAGATGTTCTTTGAGTTAAACGCAACAGCAGATGGTTTATTCTAGAAAAAAAATTTACAGATATGTATGTGTCACACCTGCCACTTCTGTATAAAGACAGCTTTGGAATATCCTTGGTTTTAATTTGTTGAAAGGTTGATCATAAAGATAACAAACTGCTTGGCTTCAAAATGTAGATAGCTTACGATACTTATTTTGCTTCAAAAACAGTGCAGTTTTTATCAGCTATAAATACTTTTACATTTACAATCCATTAACATGCTTCAGCAGTGTGATTCTTTCTTCCTGTAGGAGCTATATATTTCCATGTACAGGATCACATTTTCTGTTGGTTAGGTTAATTAAAAAAAAAAGATACTGACTTTACCATGCATACTTAAAACTAATAAGGACTTGGAATTTGGTCACATTTAATATTTGTTGCACCAGTAGGAATTTAACATAATTTTAATTTTTAATACTACACTATGAAGGTTTTTTGTTGTTGTTGTTTTTCATAAAGTTCAGTATATGTCTCTGTTAACTCATTTCAAGTCTAAAGCAAATCCATTCATAACTACTGTTTGTTATCCTTATTTCTCTACAGAGGAGCCCCTGTTCAAAGCATTATTAAACCTCCTTTATGTTCTGCTTATCAAGAATTATGCATCTTACAGATTAAAGTTTTGGACACTAAAATGTTGCCAAATGCCTCCTGACAATACTCATTAATTTATGAACTGTGTTGTTTTCCTGTTTCTGTCTTGATAGCAGTGTGCATTAGTATATTAGTGAGAAATAATCTCTCAGTTATTAAAATGTCTTAGCTTTGTTTCATCAAGATATGGTTTTCAAAATGTCTGCCCTTTGGATCTTTAAAATAATATCTATCACTTCTCCCATAACTGAAGTTAAAGTACTAAACTGTAATTTAGCCTGTCCCTAGACTTTTATTTAGATAATGGTGATACACTGGCCACCTTCCTGTCTTTCAGGATGTTGCATGTTAAATGAGCAAGCTTAAAGTGCCATTAAAAGTCTACTCAATATTCTTCTAATTAATCAGAAGTCTCATTTGTGCTATCTGTCTAGTCATATTACCACACAAAATATCATACAGTGTTGCATTTACTTTAACAGTTCCTGTTAAGGTTGATATCTGTTGATATCTGAAGTCTGCTATTTTATTTTGCTATCAAGCACCCCCTCAAAGAACAACTATCCCTCCTCACTCAGGATTACCAGCCTGCTCAAACTGCAAAGCTTACAGACTGAGGCTCAAGAACCCTTCAATTACGACTCAGATTAGTTTTTCAGAAAATGTGCCATGTATGACAAGAACTCCTTTCCAGTGTTTCTTGGTGATTCAGTACATTCCTGCAAGGTATAAAGCAAGCAGACCCATTAGATACAAAGCAATAACTCCTCATATGACATTTAATAGAAATTGTTTATTGTAGAATCTATCAAACTTGCAACATATGCTTTATCCTGATTCAAATAAATCAATATTTTTTAATAGACCAGAAAACAGATTGCATGAACTGAAGATATCCAAGTGGACTGAATCAGTTTATTCCCTAATTATGATGGTTGTCAGCAGGTAGAACACCAGTGATACTTGTTACTACATGCTCCGTTATGATATCACTTATTTTAAGAAAATAAAATAATCAAGATCATAATCACTACACATTAAGCAATATAAGACTAATCTGTTCTACTCCATTTCTATTATTTTATTTTAAAGTTTCCTGAAACTGGTGTCTAAGCATCAGTATAAAGGTGAAATACAGCTTTTGTTATCAACAAAGAATGGATTAAACTCGATGCAGAGGCAACAATAGACACAAAGGGGGAGAGGAGCTCACAGTACCTTCTTTTTTCACTGCCTCATCTCCTGCTTCATAGCTATTCTCACAGAAAAGCTCTGGACACATCCAGGTTATTAAACTTAACACTTCCAGGGTCCGATCTCTAGTCCGAAACATAGCTGGCACAGACTGGCTGTGGTTGTACTCTTAAAGTGCTTTAGAATCCATTACAATGTCCACATGAAAACTATTGATATAGAAGGATGCCTGCCCCATGCCTGGCTCCCGCACTCTGCTTGGAAGAACACTATTTGTCTGGCCCAAATCTGTGCTGGGCATTATTCTAACATTTAAAATATACGAAAAAATTTAAATTCCAATGTCCTTGCCTATAACTTGACATTGTTTAATTTAGTAACATATGTATAGCCAAGATCCTTGAGAGTATGCTGTTGTTTTCCAGCTCCATAGAAAATGAAGATTAAGATGCAGTGTTACATAGTATTTGATTACTCCTATCTGCATCCTCAAATGTCTCAAGCCAGAGACATGCTCTCCCTCCTTTCACTGCTGGCAGAGTTCCTTCATAGTGCTGTGATTTTTGCCATTGCACAGCTTGAACAGAAGGAGGGAATTGTTTCTGCCCCTAGTCCCTGGGAATGCCTCCCACCTTCCCTACTTTTCTCATTGTTCACAACTCCATCTCAGCATGTAAATCTCTGTTAAAGAATGCTCCTTGTTCTAAGATGTCTGTAAAGTTATAAGAGCAAAAACTGCACAATTGATTGTAACGTTATAATTCTAGAATTTGTAAGCTCACAATCATTAGTAGTGAACTCCAGGGAAGTCACAAGTTTGGCTTAAGGGGCCATCGTTTCCAATCAATGTTTGTGTTTTAAAATACCAGCAATCTCTGCTAATGTCCACTGCTGTTTTCCATTCACATTATCCTTTTAGTATACAATCTAATAAATTATTTATACTGTTTTATTTCTCTATAGGAGAGAGATAGATCTATATATTTAAAAAAAAATCTCCCAAACTATGCCTAATGTGATTATAATGAGAGGATAAATTTTATTCTGAGTTAAACTTTATAAAACTCAATTCAAAGTTGGATTGATCAATATCAAAACATAACAGGTAAGTTGTAAACATCTGTCTGCAAACCAGGACTGTTATCTTTGTATATTAAGGGTATATATGAATGAAGTTCTTTGAATTTGTAATTCAAGTTTCTTATTAACTTGAGAATTTTAAAACCAGAATTAGAAGTAAAACTGTCATGTATGGCTGAGCTAGTGTTTATGCAGTAGCTTATGATTTCAAGTGTATTTTACTTCTAAAAATCTGCTCATTGCCTGTCACATTAGTGTACTTCTGGTACTGAGAACTGTCTGAGCTCATTTTTATTAAACAGGGGAGAAGATAAAAAAAATTCTTTACTGCTTTCCTAATTTAGGTTATGTTAACGACTTCTGAAGATGATGGGCACCTCATAGTTTACCAAGCAATGAGGTCCAAGAAGGATAATCAAACAAAAGGAAAGAGATAGGGTAGAGAAAGAGAAAGAACTTACGAAATTGTTCAGTTGTTAGTTTGTTTCAGGGACTTTTGCTTTATTTTTGGACCCTGTAAGAACAATTCTCTATTAAAAAGATGTTTGGTTAATTAAGCACTGAGTATCATTATTGAAAAATACAGTTGAAATGCAATGCATGTTAAGACAATGTATAGTTATTTTCTTTCTTAAGCCAGTGCAGGGGCATCTTTCCATAACTTTAACCATATGTTATTCCCTTTCCAGATCTGAAGTGTTAGCAAAATTTAAAAAAACCAGCAAGAGAAATAAAAAAAAAAAAAAAAAAAAAAGGTTATTTTAAAAAAAAAAAAT
>WHYT01016886.1:96397-148307 GCA_009806455.1 Tetrax tetrax | reverse complement strand
TTTTTTTTTTTTTTTTTTTTTTTTTTTTATATCTTTGAATGGAAGGTTTTGGATGTTTTCACAAAAGAAGACGAAGAAGTAAGAAAAATTAGTTAACAGCTTATTTTATGACTTCAAAAACTCGTTGACAAATTTCTTTTTGCTAGTAAGTAGTTTTGGTTTTGGTTTGCTTTGATTGGGTTGTTTTGGTTTTTTTTGTGTTGTTTGGTTGGGTTTTTTTGAAAATACAAGTTATCTTAGTATAAAATATACATATCTTATTCAGTTTTGCTTTCTGAGTTAAAAAAAGTCCACCTCTCCCTAGTATCTTGGAACTGGAAATATCCTTGTCTTTGAAATGTACTTTGGGTTGTAACCAGTGTTCACAGAATCATAGAATAGTTTGGGTTGGAAGGGGCCTTCCAACGTTATCTAGTCCAACCTCCCCGCAAGCAGCACAGACGCTTTCAACTAGATCAGTTTGCTCAGAGCTCTATTCAACCTGGCCTTGCTTCACAATCTGTAATTTTCAGGGTACTTGCAGCCTGAAACAAAGAATAAAAGAGGACAATGAAAAGGAAAACAGAATATAAATGCGCTGGGTTTATGGATATTTTGTGATTATGTTTATGATCTTGGTTTTGAAGCTATTCCTTAAGTGGAAAAAGTAGAATACTCAGGGATTTACTTAACTAGAATAATTACTCAAATAATACTCTAATTTACTCAAAATATAAGCAAATACCTTCTTATTTGTGAAATATCACAAATCTTAGGGAGATTGAAAATGCCTCTTAAAATTGTTATTGCTACCAACAAGATTGTATTAATATAACATTAAAATGGTGCTAATAACATTTCCTGTGTCAATACTGATGTTTGTCAATTGCATCACCGTGTCTGACAAAATGGAATGCTTAATCTGTGCAGGTAGATGTGAATTTATTGTGCTAAACTGAAAATCAGCTCAGGCCAAAATATTCATAATTACAGCTAAGATTTTGGCTATTGATGCTGGATTTTTTTCTAAGAGTCAAGCAAACAAGTCTGTACGCCACTGTATTGTGTTTGAAATAGAAATCAGCTCTTCTGTAGCTAACATGGAAATACCTAATATTAAGGGAATTGAACAGTTGATCTTCTCTAGCCATGGATGTGATGAACTTCTGAGTTAACTTTTTTTCTCAAAAATATTTTTTTTCTTTGTCATCAACATGCTTCACCAGGGAACTTAATGCTGCTCTGTATATTCTGGAAGAGAGACTGGCACTGATATTTGTACTTAAAGAAAGTGAAACTGCTACCACACCATGGAGTTCTCTTGATCTTCCTTCTTAAAATGTGAAAGATCTTTTTAGTTTTATAAACCAGTATTCTCTGAGAAGAAAAAAAAAAAAAACAAAAACAAACAAAACCCACAATTTAATCCTCAAAGTGTTAAGAGCCTTTTAGATAGACAAGAATTTTTAAAAATTCAGGCTCTTAACAGGACTAAAGTACATTCAGTTAACAAAAGAAGTAATAAAAATAATATTGGATTTAAATGAAACTATTAGAGATCTGTTAGGTTTAGAAGATGCCCTCAAGCTCAATTTCAAGAAGTGTGGAAGTTTCTTGAGACAAATGATATTTTATTCTTAGTTTACTGTTTTCAGCATATGTTCCATCCAAGTAGCATTTTCTTAGCATATCATGGAAAGTATGCATTGTGAAAAGTGTGTAGTGAATTTGCAAAACTAGTTCATTAGAATAGTTTTCAAAAAATTACTGCAAAGACCTGTAATTTTGTAGATTTAGGCTACTTAATTTGATTGGTAGCTTGTCCAAAACCACCTCTCAATACAAAAAATGAGATTTATAAAAATGAAGTGACACTATTCAAACAAATAAAGCTTAATGTTGCAATAATGTTCAATTAAGTTAATATACATCTATCCATAGTACTAAGAATTCTCTGAATTGTGTATGATAGACCCAGTTTTTAAGTTAAAAGCCAAAGAAGGACTGGAAGCATTAAAAGCAGCAAACGTGCTACTCTTGCTCTTTAAAATTTCAGGGATGACTATTAAACTAAATGTACAGTTTTTAAACATTCCGTAATCTCATTATTGTCTGAATCCTGCACAGATAATTGCCAGCTATCATCCAGCATATGGGATTACTATGGCAGTCCATATGCTTTGTAACTGTTGGCGTTCAAATGAAAATTTGCAAAGTCAAATAAGAAGGTGGCCCAGGCAACAAAGCCTAATTAGTAGCAGCTACAACAAGCTGCTGGCTCCATCTCAAAATATTTTCCTGTCAGTTTGTTTTTTTAAACTGAATCATATTAAACCTGTTTTACAGCTCCAAAAATGTACTGATGACATGGACCTGTACTTGTACAGTAAACTTAAGACCCAACAAGCTTGACTTGATATGCTACAGATGGTTTGAATGAGAATATTTATTCTGTTTTGTTTATCTGAACCATGCTTTATAAAGTATCTGTAGTATACACTTGTCAGTATGCCTTCATGTGATCAAAAATATTATTTTTCTAGAGAAGTACTGGCCCAATTCTAAACTCAAAGCTTGCTGATGTTTCATGCTACAACATACTTCAAGCACAGAAGGTCTGATTCATTTCCATCTCAAGTCACTTATTTCAGTTTCAGTCTTTTTTTCTGACACTTTTCTTCTTCTGTTTGCTGTATGTTTCTAAAAAGCTGCCATGGAATCCTTCTGACAGCCTTTCTTGCTCATTTAAAGCTATGTACCTTACTCTTTAAACTTCAATCACTACTAAGCTTTTGAAGTGTATCTCTTGATCATCTCTACTTCCTTCACTTATGTTTGCATCATATAGTTTTCTCTGGATATATCTACACTAAAATTTAGTGTGCAGGATGCTACGATTTTGGTGGGGTTTGATTTTTTTGGTTGGTTAGTTTTGGGTTTTTTGGGTGGGTTTTTTTTTTAGGGAGAGTTTTGTTTGTTTTTTACTGGAAGTTTGCCTTGCATTTTAGTGCCTTACAGTGTGCCCTAGAATACACTTCCGTTGTGTTCAAAGTAGTTTTCTTCCTGGTGGAAGTAAAATTTAAGTAATGCAAAAGCATAATCTAGAGTAATGTAATGTGGACACATTAGTTCTGTCCTCCAATTAGCTCTCTGTGTATGTGCCTAGGACAGGCAACTGCTGTGAACTTGATTTCAACAGACATAATGTGGAGTACAGTCCTAGAACTGTAATAAATAACAATAAAGGGAGCTTCAGTCTTTCTAGATTTGCAGTGCAGCTGTCAGTAATACAGAAGTTTATTCCGAACATGAAAATAAGATTCCTTTCAGCAGAAGTTGACCTGGAAGATGGTCTCCAGGAGAAGTACTCCAACAGCTAACAAGCATCTGAGTATCTGCGTAGAGGACCAGGCAAGACCCAAAATAAAATCCCATCAGTGTTTTCAGGCATATTCAACCATTTCATTCTTCAGATCTATTCCTATTGTACTGTTCTGTTTGCTAAGATAAAGGTAATTGTACTCTCCCAGACCTTCTAAACCATTGGCACTCTAGGGCCCAAATTAATCCCTGCTACCTCAACTCAGCAAACGGATTTCTCTAATTCAGGAGTTACTCTCAATTCCTTTACAACCGACAGAGAGCATGATTCAGTTGCCTGTCTCTACTAAGAGTAAAGGAGGCTTTACTTAAATATGTTCTCAAATAATCCGCTTTGGTTAGATACCTAAAGTAAGCTGGAATGAATTCAAGCTAATTAAGGCTTATTTGGGGACAATATAGTAGAAAAAACAAGAAACACAATTGAAATAAAGGATTTTTCTTTAGCTAGAGAAACTCTCAAATAATTGAAGGCAGGCTTAAGAGGGGGTTTGAAAGTGTTGTAGAGTTGTCAAGGTCCCTCTTCTGAGTTACTTTTACATATGTTGTAGTTTAGCCCTGCTGGGGACCAACCTAAGCAGTTTTTCAGTCACTCACCCACTCTCCAAGGGAATGGAGGAGAGAAAATATAATAAAAAGCTCAAGGTTTGAGATAAAGACAGGTAGAGATCATTGAAGTTACGGTAATGGGCAAAACAGACTTGACTTGGGGAAAATATTTGTTTATTATTAACAATAAAACCAAAGCAGGAGAATAAGAATGAGAACACAAAACAACTTCCCACCACTCCTCCCTCTTCCCACACTTAACTTCATTTTTAAATGATCTCTACCTCCTTCCCTGCCTCTGTCTGCCGCCCGAGCGGCACAGAGGGCGAATAGAGAATGAGGGTTATAGTCAGTTCATCACATGCCGCTTTCCTCTATTCCTTCCTCCTTGGGGGAAGAACTCCTTACATTTCTCCCCTGCTCTGTTTTGGGGTCCCTCCCACAGGCTACAGTCCTTCATGAACTGGTACAGCACAGCAAACAACTAAGAAACAAAAAAAAAAATTCCAGTGGTTGAATTCATAATCAGAAGACAATGAAGGCAGATAAACTGGCCTGCAGCACTGACAACTTATAATTAACAGTTTTTCCATAATGTGTCAGGTACTTTCTTAGATACAGGAACTATCATCCATTGTGCATCATAAGACATCGCCATCAGGCAAGCATATATGTATACTCAGGATAAAAATGTGCTCAGGAATTCAAAACCTAACATAGAAACATCCTATTGCCACACTTCTATGCATTAATAAATCAATCTATTACTATTTGAAATAAACTTTGCTTTTCTTGCTACCAAAAATGAACATTTTCACCAGCAGTTCTACTAGGATTGGCATGAGGTCACTAATTCCTAAACAGGATCAAGTTCCACAGTTAGAAGAAAAACAATTATAATAATTGGAAACTGGTGTGTGTGCATTGCACAATCATCGGGTAATATTTTTCTTTTTAACTATAAATCTAGCATTTATTGCTAGGACTCTTCCAGGAGCACTCCAAGGATTATCTGTGAGTCTTGTTTTCTAACATACAGGTTTAGGTAATATCTTTGGATGAAAGAAACAATTAAAGAAACAAAATAACACAAACATAAATTATATTGGCTCACCTCAGAGTCATCGCTCCAGAGAAGTAATTAGCAAAGTTATCAAACAGCCTGTGAGCTGTGCTTACAGTATTAGACTCTAACTTGAAGAATATAGCAACGGTACTTATGGATTAAAATATGAAAACACACAAACTACCAGTATCTGGAATGTCTACACCTGAAATGAGCAGGAAAAATTCCATAGTAATTCTTTTTAAACAAATATCTCAAACTTCATATAGGACAGACCAGGGGTGGTTCAAGAGCGTGGCCTAGGGATATGTAAATAACTCCACATTTCACTTTTCTGTAAGCCTGCCATAGATTTCAGTCCCAGGCAGTTGGAGTAGTGTCAGCAGTTTTCTGGCAAAAATAAAATGTGGCAACATACATCTCTCCTCTGTGATTGTTCTGTTGGAAGTAAAATATGTGAAATTGAAGAAGTAGAAGATGGTACATACATCTTTGAACAGTACCAAAGTATTAGCGTATTTTCTCGTATGTTCTCCAAAGAAGCATGGAAGCAAAAATGGGGAAAAAAAGATGTTTAATTCTCTCATGCTTATTTGGGTGATATGAATCCTGATACTGTAGCCCAAGTGTTTGAAAAAGATCTCTATTTTTGTCTTAAACCAAGGATAGAAAATGGGTATGATGGCATCCGTATTAGTTTTTTTTCCCTTCATTTCTTTGTAATAAACAGCATCCAAATGGATTCCAAAGTAATGGGAATTTTACATTTGACAATGTAAAAATTTTTAAAATTATATCTTTTTAAAAACACAACACAGTGAGAGAGACAATACCTCAGCAGTGATCTGGCCATACATGAGGTAATATTTCCAGGTGCCTTCATAGAAAGTGGTAATACATCATTATTCTGTTTGCTTTAAGGTGTATTAGAGATCTGTTATGCCATCTAAATTATGAAGAAGAAGTCTTAAATTTCTGACTACAGACAGTGAATAAAACTTATTGTTAAACTTTGATACTGTTCCACAGTGAGGTTCCTATCTGATGAAAACTGAAAATAGTGTTTCTTTTTTCTGTTGCATACACTATTGAACTTGATCCTCATTATGAGATTTATTTATGTCAAAATATTAACTTTAAATTTTTTGACATCCTTTTTTAAAAGACTGTGATTCTTATGAAAATATAATTTCTAGATGAATACTCAACCTTTCAATTTCTTTTAGTTATGTAAACATCTCCGTTTTCTCTGTTGTCCCTTCATAAGCTAGTGAAAATTTTGCTTACTTCTCCCCCTCAAAAACACATAAAAAAGCTCTATTCCTTTTTCTTAATCTATTACAATTATCTGAGACACTTCCTCATTCCTAGCATTTGTCCTGTCAGTTGCAAATATATAAAAAAAAATAGATATTTATTTTTTAACTCTCATCTCAAACCACTGCATGCTATATAAGTTTTGCAAGCCAGATTATTTCCATTTTATGCTGCACATCTGAAGTCCAAATTCAAGTCCTAGCCAGATTTGAATACATCAAACCCATTTTTGTCTTCACTGAATATTAAGTTGCACAATTAAAATTTAACTGAAGTTGAATAAAATTTTCATGTCTTTTATCGTATGTAAAAAGTTCATTCACAATACACCAGCAGTTGTCCTTTTCTGGCTTAATCTATTGCCTATGATGAAGCTACTATATTCCCAGAGAAAATTTGCACATTTGTCACTGGCTCCCCATTATTCCTCTTCTATGGTGGTAAACTGTGTAAAACTGCCTTATTAGAAGATGGGGGAAAAAAATATCATATCTGAATTAATCTTTATAAGATTTTCATTGTATGTTAATAAAGTCATACTTAATATAAGATAATAAATCTTTTTATTGTCTGATGAACATCTGAGTTCAGATTTTTTAATATTACGTACCATGAAGATAATGAACTCTCATACTTCAGGACATAAACTCAACTAACTGTGATTAAGAATAAGCAAATTCTACTAGTAGCCCTGCACTGTTGATTTACAAGGCACGAAATTTAGGTGAGTTTTGTTTTCCTTCAGAGTAACAACTTGTTTTATTATTGAAGAGGCCTAAACCTGGTGAGAGCTCTGCTTATTTATGGAAAGATACAGGCTCCTGAAATAATTTATCATGCAAAGAAAAAGGAAAAGCAAATGGAGGATGTCAGAAAGAAACAAGAAAATCAGGTGGTTATACTAGAACTTGATATGCTAATTTTAAAACAGGGTTGCTAGGCCTATCACAGGTCTCAATTTTCAGATTAAAAATTGAATCATTTCAGTGTGAAACTATACTACTACTTTCGTAAAAAATGAAAATAAACTCTATCTAGGTATCAGAAAAGACCAACAAAATTTTTGTCTAAGGATGTTTGAGGTAATATTCTATTTGCCTTTATTGCTGTAATGAATCCTGGAAACATGGCTCGTAGTCCTTATTTTCAGAAACTGGTGAGATTGGTTTGCTCCTGTAGGGAAGACAAGCTGGAAGTCAACATCAAGCTTGTAACAGCAAGGTAAAACAATAGGCACTAGCCTCACTAGCAAAAGGTGCAGTCCCACAGTATTCAAGCAGGAAGAGCTGAGTAGGTCCAAGGTCAAACCAAGAAGACAAGTTAGCAAGGTAAGGTCAGGGTTATCAAAGTGCAAAGTCAGGAACAGGCATACCTGCAATGTAGCTCAAGTCAGGACCAAGAAGTCAATACCTGCAGCTCCTGAACCAAGGGAGAGAAGCCCCAGGAAGGCTATTTTTTCACAATTTGTTATTTTAGAGAAGACCAATATGAGTTCCATGAGCTGCACTCTGTAGCTTGAACAAGTAGCTTGAACACAAGCTCAGCCTGATACAGTGCAGTTAATGTACCCAGGCACCTGATATTAATTCACATCTCATTTCTGCTCACAGTTTTGAGTCCTAGAGTGGACAATGTGAGGTGATTAAGTAGTAGTGAAAGAAATTCTTAAGAAATGGCCAGAAAAGGAAAGGAGCAAGGAATACAGCCACAAAATGAGCAGAATTATGGATAGTACAAGGGAAGATAAGGATGGCTTAAAAGAAGGCACTTACAAACCTAAATTATATAAATTGAAAGTGGAATTATTCTGCATAAAGTGGAATATGGAACTGCTGTCAAACAGGAATGTGTGTAGCCCCATGTCCATATGTTCTACACTTGTCTGTGATACATGATTGTGGTTTGATACGTAAATTGCAAGAGTGGCATATAGACTGAGGGAATAATACCCACATATATGTCAAAGGATTGTAATGGGAAGGTGGTGGTTAATGAGGACGTACTGGGTAGTATATCACCTGAACATAACATAAACTGTGTTGAGTAAGTGGTGGAAATTGTACTGATTCTGGCCAGGAGAGAGTTAATATTCTTCATAGTAGCCTGTATGGTACTGTAGTTTGGATTTCTGATTAAAACTCTGTTGATAACACACCAGTGTTTTAGTAATTGCTGAACAGCATTAGCATTGTCTCAAGGCTTTCTTTTTCCCCACTCTGTCTCTCCTGGTAAGTGGGTTAGGGGTGTGGAAGAAGGTGGAAGGAGATACAAACAGGACAAGATAATATCATACCATATGATGTCAGCAATAAAAGTTCAGGGAGAGGAGGAGGAAAGGTTAGGTAATGGTTATGGTGTTTATCTTTCCAAGTAAATGATATGTGTGATGAAGCCTTGCTTCCCTGTAAATGACTGCAATGCGAAGTAGTGAATGAACTCCTTATTTTGCTTTGCTTGCGGATGTTGCTTTTCTTAACTTATTAAATTATCTTTACTCTGACCTGCAAGTTTTCTTACTTTTCCCTTCCAATTCTCTTTCTCATCATGAGGGAGGAGGAGTAAGCAGCTGGATTGGAGCCTAGATGCTGGATAGGGTCAACCCACCACACCATTACAAGTAACCTTAGATACAAGATGGCTGATAAGCCTGTGGCTGCCCAGTTTTAAATTTCTGATACCCCTGCATTTAAAGAGATTAATAGACTGTTTACAACAGTTACAAAGTACAGTGTATAATGCTTGCATGCGTACTATTCATCATGTCAACCATTATACCTTAATGTCTAAAGTATTACAGGATAAAGTAATTTTCTGCCTTTGAATGCTAGTGAATGTGAAAAGCTTTTTTTTTTCCTGTATCAGTCTTGCATTGTATAGGTATGCTGATCACATATGCTTCTTTCAAAAATTAATGTGCAAAATCATAAACACAATTTTCCATTTTATTGATGTGCTTAAATTAAGCATTAACAGAAAACAAAAGACTCCGAAATTCCATAAACAACTGTAGTTTATCATCTCAAGTTAAAATTCACATGCCATAAACGAATTAGTTTACATGAGCACAAAGAAGTCACGTTTTGTAACTGCATTAGTATAATTAACTCTCTATCAACCATAGTGGTTTGATCTCATATAGTTAAGAATGGAGGTCTCATTCTTTCCTTATCATGAGTAAATTCTTTCTCTCCAAGTAGATCCTCTATATTTTCTATTGTGCACTAGACTTTTAACACATAATTCCTTTTTCTAGTTTATCTACTCATCAGCACAGTATTTTGTAAATCTTGGTTAAGCTCTTCATAACAAAGTTAGCTTCACCTGACAAGTCCTAACACTTTAGTTTCTAAGACGATATAAAAAAAAAAAATATATTTTAAATATAATTAACTATGCATAAACTGAACTTCAAAGTGTTTAATGCCAGCAGAACCCAAGAAGAAGACATTTTATTCCCTTTTAATAAGCTTTTTGCAATTTTGCAATCTTTCCAAATTATCTGTATCTTATGAGGCACTCACTAGATTGATTTGATCTTGATTTGCTTTGCAGATATCAAAACCATACAATTTTTCTGTTTAAAGATCAATCATTTGTCTTTAGAAATCTTCCCATACTCAAACTTACTTTTGGACACAAGATGTTAACGACTAGATCCTCCCTACTGTATCTTCCTACTACAGTTATGTCTGTTGCTAGAAAATTAAGTCCTGCTCAGGACAGATCTAGGACACTAAAGCCAAATGGCATAGGTTGACTCATAGCTCCACTACCTACTAGGAAGTAAGTGTTTCTGGCCTGTTCAAATTTGTTAACTATGCCTGGAAATTGTTTTAGAAAGTCCTATTCAACACAAGCAAAAACAGTGCTAGGAAGTGTATTAACTATTTAACCATATCAAATTGACTTATAGTGCTCAGGGACACTCCTTTGTAATCTTTAATTTATTCATGTAATTATGATTTAATATATTTTTAAAAGATTTTTTTTTGCTTACTCTAATTCCTGTCATCTAGTTCTTCAGTTCCTCCTTCTCTGCCTCCTTACCCGTCTCTTCTCTTTTGCATCTGTCTAGATCTTATCCCCATCAAATCCAAACAGCATGGCATGGATCAAAAAGTCAGATTACCAGAATTGATTCAAACCATTCAGTTATTCACTCAAATTTATTAGTATCATTTCTTGCCCTTAATTAAGGTTTAGCATCAATATCTAAAATCATGTTGATTGCTTTTTCAAGCCATTTCAAGCTTTCTGTATTGGATATGTCATGCTTCTGTTGCCTAGGTAAAGGTCACTTGAAAGTTCTTCAGTCAGTGTGCTGGAACTGTTAGCACATTGATTCAGTGTAGTAAATTTGAGGAGATAACATACTCGAGCTTGGCGATACTTTATGCTAGGATTCAGCTTGTCCAATCAATATTTCTCCTTAAAAATCTAAAAGTAGTTAATTTATTTTGTCTTCAGTATCAATGACATGAAGAATAAAGCCTTTGGTTTTATGTAGTGCTTTTTTTTTAGTAACTGTTTGCATAAACACCTGTTGATTTGTGTCTAGCACGTCTAGTCTCAAATATTTTTCCTCTTTTTTTGACACAATATATTCAGATTTTTACAGTATAAAAGTAAATTAAATAAAAAAGTGTGAAAAATCACTTGAGAGCTAAAGCAATAAAATGATCCTAAACAACTAGCTAACATATTGCTTTAGTGGAATTTGAGAAGGAAGAAGAAGCACTACTTGTTTGTTTAAAACCCAAGAGTTCAATATCTACTTAGAAAAAAATAAATAAATCAGAAGTATGATAGATCAATTATAAAAACTGCAGTAGAACTCTATATGGAGTGTTTTATAGGCAGGCATGGAGATTATGGACAAAAGCAATGCTATGTCCTTCACAGTTAAGACTTTGAACCATAAGGACGGTCCAAAAACTACACAAAGCTTAAGAAAAGTGGTAAAGGACAATTTCCCATTTGATAAAGCAAGGATTAAGGCCAGTAACATGGACAAAGAACAGAAATTGAATAGAAACTTGAATACCTGAAAGAGTTTCATACTACATTTCTTTAAAAAATAGAAATCTAAATATATGAACATTTCGTGAAGCTTTAAATTAAATTAAATTAAATTTTCTTTCATTTAAATACAATAGTATTTCCAAAGTCTGCAGTTATTTTTGAGATGCTCCATGGTAGAGATTAATTTCTTCTTCCACATTACCGCTCCCAGGTGGTAGGGGAGATGAGAGAGGAAAAACATAGAAGCGGCCAAGACTATAGAAAAAATTATGCACTAATCGAGATAACGGAAACCATAAGATTTTTTTTTATATATTGGATAGAGGTCGAGAAGACCTGGGAAGATATGTTTTGAGCTAGCAGGCTGCAGTATTTCCAGGATATGCACTGAAATTTTGGCAGCTGAAGTGGGAGGAAGCTGTGAATATGCGGGAAGGTAAACAAGAGCTGAAAATGGAAACCTTGAAATCCAAACAAACCATTTTGACATATTTGCCAGCTGGAGCATCAAGCTGACAATTAAAAATCACTGGCTTAACATAGTCAGACACAAAAGAAACACAAATATTGGCAGAAAACAATGTGAGAAAGAATATGCCATACATCAAGTTGCATTACAAACTGTTAATGAGAAAATTGAATTCACGAACAACTGGGAAAAGAATCCAAACAGGAGATGCAGTAAAATAAATTACTGTGAAGTGCTTCATAAGCTTAAGAACCAAGAAGCCATTCTGGGCACCCAAGAACATGCTTAACCCAAAGGTTTATGATACCTGTAGTTTATATTAGCTTTATTTCTCAAAAATAACACTCATGACATATCAAACATGTACTTAAAGCTATAATTTTCTGCCAAGATTACTCTTTTTATACTCTGCTTGCCTGCTGCCAGCAGTTTGGCAAAGCTCTCTACTCCTTTCACTAGCCAATTACCTGCAGATTTCACTCCACAAGCCCACCTGCCTAAAAATCTGAACTGAATGAACTCCAGCCTATAGCTCACCAGCACTATTCACTTATTTACTGTTGCAAGGATGATGTTGTCTTCAAGCTCTCTTTATGTGCATTACTGTCCCACTTCAGACTTGAAATAGATGATAAAGCACAAACTTTCGTAGGTTCAGTTCTCTAATACAACGCTATGACAGACTGGAACAGATGCACCAGATGAATCCTATCTGGCATTCCATCCAAAAAAAAAAAAAAAAAGTGATTACCCTAGAAAGTAAGACACAGTAGTTCTAAAAGAGCTTAAAGATAAACAGTTTCCAACAGAGTGTATTTTCTTATTCATAAAAACATTAGCAAATGACAATAAATGACAGGCAAATAAATAAATAAATAAATAAAACCCGAACAAACCATAAATCTAGTCATTGTTAATAACTGATCTCTCTAACACAAAATAATTTGGGCAATGACAGATTAGCACAAAGCAATGAATGGATGTGACAAAGGGCATGGATCCAAAGCTTAGGAACTGAAGTCTGTTGCCTGAAAAAAAGGGATAGTAGGCTCAGGAAACAGTTGCACTAATACCTGACAGACATTTATTATAAAGAACTTTTGCATTACTGGTTACTGACTACTTGGTTCAAGGTTACTAGAAGAAACAATTAGAAAAGATGAGGGTATTTTATAGTTTTTAACAAAAACAAATTATCAGTCCTCATTTCAGAAGTCTGTTCTGGATAAGCCTTTAACTGGACAACTGAAAGCCTAAAACATTCAATGACTTTCAGTAGCTACCCTTCTCCATTACTATTAATATTTTTTCATATGAAAACGTAAGAAGCTCAGTGTGCCATTTCCAATCAATATCTGCACTCCAGTATGCTAAAAGTTATATTCAGAGAGATATACAAGCAAACAACTCCTGATAACTTAAACTATGATCCTGAACAGAGAAGAGTTAGCCACCACCCAACTAACACAGGACAAACGTGCTCATAAAATTCGCATTAGCTTCAGAAAAGGAACTTTACATGCAGTATTGCCATCTTTGAACACAAAACAAAAGAAAATGTAACAATTTATGTTCAGAACAGAAAAAAATAAAGGCTGTTAAAATGAGTGCACCATTATATCCTGCAGCCTTGCCTGCACTCCAGGCCAGCTCTGACATAATGAAGCTGTGTAACCTCTGATACAGCTGCTCTGAAGAGAACTAGTGAGAAAAAGCTGTAAGAAGCCTTGTTAGGGCCACTTTTAATATGGTTTATGTTTACAAGCATAAACCAAGAATAAAATTCAAAGGTCTAGGAATTAACTGTGCAATCAATTGTGTGAAAAAGAATTGTATCAGAAATATCAAGATTCAATATTTCTTCTTTTTTTTTTTAAGTTTTTTTTTTTACTTTTTTTTTTTTTTTTACTTTTTTAACTTAGGCAAAGAGAAAAGTACAGTACTTCTTACTGTCAAAGCATATTAAAGATTTTGTAATTTTTCTATCACTCGGCTCCTCTGAAAATATTTTATTTCCCACAGCATAATCTTCTGACCAAATTCATCTTATACGTAGCAAATTAGCTCCAGAGGGTTGGAGCAGATCTCCTCTGACGCCAAGCTGAGACAGTTGGGGTTGTTCAGCCTGGAGAAAAGAAGGGAGACGTTATTGTGGCCTTTCAATATTAAAGGAGGCCTATAAGAAAGATGAGGACAAACTTTTTACTGGGGTCTGTTGCAATAGGACAAGAAGTAATGGTTTTAAACTGAAAGAGGATATTTAGATTAGATATTTAGATTACACATAAGGAAGAATTATTTTACAATGAGGGTGGTGAAACACTGGAATGGTGGTAGACGTTTTGTCACTGGAAACATTCAAGGCCAGATTGGATGGGGCCCTGCACAATCTGATCTAGATGGAGTTTCCATGCTCCTTGCAGGGGGGTTGGACTACATGACATTTAAAGGTCCCTTCCAACCCAAACTATTCTATGATTCTATGAAAATTACAGTTTCCAGCCAGTTAGGGCAGGCAATTGTATTCTCATATAAACTTATAGGTGTATACCTGACATATGTACCTTCATATATACATGTCTCTAACGAATAGTCTGTACTTGTAATTCAAACTTCATAATTCACTGGAAATAAAAGATATTACACATTTGCAGTAGTTCTCATAGTTAAAGAGAATTATCTGTAAAAAGAATTTCTGCATCCTGGGAGATTCAGTCATTGACTTTCTACTGTAAAAAGATAAAAAATACTTTTAATTATTTCTATTATAGAAAACATATCAATATAAATATTGTTCATAATTTTAAATTTGTTTTAATTTTTCATATCATGCTAATTTAATATTAATATATCAATTTTATTCAGATTATGGCCCAGTACAAAAATATATTTAGTCTTTGGACTATAATTTTTAAAATTTAGACCTGTTGTTTGGTTTAGTATTCATAGAATCATAGAATCACAGAATGGTTATAGTTGGAAAGGACCTTCAAAGGTCATCTAGTCCTACCCTCCTGCAAGGAGCAGGGACATCCCTGACTAAGTCAGGTTGCTCAGAGCCTCATCCAGCCTGGCCTTGAAGGTTTCCAGGGATGGGACATCCACCGCCTCTCTGGGCAACATGTTCCAGTGTTCTACAAATCTCATTGTAAAAAAAATTTTTCCTAATATCTAATCTAAACCTACCTCCCTCTATTTTAAAACCATTACCCCTCATCCTATCACAACAGGCCCTACTGAACAGCCTCTCCCCATCTTTCTTGTAGGCCCCCTTGAGGTACTGGAATACGCCTATAAGGTCTCCCCGGAGCCTCCTCTTCTCCAGGCTGAATAGCCCCAACTCTCTCAGCCTGTCCTCATAGGAAAGGTGCTCCAGCCCTCTGATCATCTTTGTGGCCCTCCTCTGGACCTTCTCCAACTGGTGCGCGTCCTTCTTATGTTGGGGACTCCAGAACTGGACACAGTACTCCAGGTGGTTTCTCCAGGTGGGGTATTAATTGAGCCATTTTATTTTCTTTTCCAAAGAGGTCTCATTTCTTTCTTGCACTGCACCATTAGAGACTTTGACATTTGTGTACCTTTGTACATTCAGTGCTAATCTTGCTGCCTAGCTGTGATAAGAGACCATGTGGGAATTACAGCAAACAATATATTTTGAGTTAAGGAAAAAAGTTTTCTTTTCATTTAAATATATATTTTTAAATTAAGTATAAACTATCTACACCAGATTATGCCAAAGGCATATCTGTTCTGAACTGTGGAGTAAGAAACACAACTAATGACTGTGGTGAAATAAAATGTATTTTTAATAAGTTTTGAAACATTTTTTCCTCATTAAATTACAATCTCATAAAGATGTATATAATGTGTAGGAGAAAGATATATTTGTATATATATGTATGGACTAATTCAAAATAGCTATCAACATTTACAATTAATTATATGAGAGGATACAAGATGTTACTACTAGTAGTATCTTGGTATTCCTTCATAATGCAATTTAAAAAAAAATAGTACAGTATTTAAATCTCTACTCCCATAAATTCTGAGTATATAGTATACTGTAATGTGTGATTAGATTGTTTTCTCTAGATTCACCAAAATAGTACTGGTTTTCTAAAAATATAAAAAATCTGTATGTATGCACTTAAACTAGAAACACCTGCAAAGGCAATGAGGAATCAGAAGATTTTAAATTTGTCTAAATTTTTGTCCAAACTTTGGACAAAAAAAAAAGATTTTTTTGTCCTTGTCTTATTCAACCAGACTCTAAATACTCAGCTGGTGCTCCTGCTTGCTTATGTCAATCAAGAAATTAACAGAAACTATAAGTATGTATTTTAACTTCAGTGATATCACAGAAAAGCAATTACAGACCCTGACAGTTTTTGGCTTTAGGCTTCTGGGTTTTCTGCCAAATATGTAATCCCTGGAAATAGCATAATTGGCCACATGTACACACGCCAATTGTATTACCATATGAAAAGTACATTCTTTGTTTACTTATTTCTTACTTAGTAAAGCTAAGCTGTAAAGTTAGTTACTGCAAGATCTGTAGTAGCTCTGATAAGGCAAATAAATTACTTGTGTATACTCAGGAATTTGATTTAGGCAGATGATGCTGAAAAAATAGTTGAAAGTAAGATAACTTTAAATATAGTAGATTTCATTAAAACAAAAATAATTTTTAAAATAAAACAAAATAGGAATTCATTTTTTCATAAACAAAAATGCTATTTGCCTTAAAGAGAATTTAAAATTATTTTTCTAGGCTATGAACTGACCAAGAATATCAACTTTTTATATCCTATCCGCTTAATTCCCAGAATGTAAATACAGGTTTTTCTTATTCATATATATATCTGAAACACACCTTCCTGCAGCGTAAAATGTCAAAATTTAGCAGATAACATATATAAGAACATGCCCTTCTTTCTACAGAACTATCTAAAGATGTAAAAGAAGAGTGTGCCTTCAGTGAAAAAAATTGAGCCCAAGATTCTCTAGATAACATGAAATATCTCTTCCTTTAATAGAGGTTCTGACAATTTGCACCCTGAGTTTCAAAACAGCTTTTCCTTCACCCACATCCTGCCCCTCTACTCTGCCCTGGTGAGACCCCACCTGGAGTACTGTGTCCAGTTCTGGAGTCCCCAACATAAAAAGGACATGGACCAGTTGGAGACGGTCCAGAGGAGGGCCACAAAGATGATCAGAGGGCTGGAGCATCTTTCCTATGAGGACAGGCTGAGAGAGTTGGGGCTATTCAGCCTGGAGAAGAGGAGGCTCCGGGGAGACCTGATAGCGGTCTTCCAATACCTCAAGGGGGCCTACAGGAAGGATGGGGACAGGCTGTTCAGTAGGGCCTGTTGTGATAGGACAAGGGGTAATGGGTTTAAATCAGAAGGAGGTAGGTTTAGATTAGATATTAGAAACAAATTTTTTACAATGAGAGTTGTAGAGCACTGGAACATGTTGCCCAGAGAGGTGGTGGATGCCCCATCCCTGGAAACGTTCAAGGCCAGGCTGGATGGGGCTCTGAGCAACCTGATCTAGTCAGGGAGGTCCCTGCTTCTTGCAGGGGGGTTGGACTAGATGACCTTTGAAGGTCCCTTCCAACTCTAACCATTCTATGATTCTATGGTCTAAATGCAGGCACATAGGGTTTGATCTGTTTCCTTGGAGATGTACAGCATTATAGCAGGGCTAGTTACAGGAAGAATTGTCCATTTGAGTAGTTCTTTTTCATCAGAAATTTGCTAATTCAGTTCTCATAGCCTACATTTCTCTGCCCTCAGTTCCTGTGTGACCAGGGAAGGGCCATATGGGAGGGAATTATCCTTTAGCAATGAATGCTTTAGTGGCAACTCAGTATGTGAGACAAATAGCATAACTGATTTAACTCTTGTAACTCTGATCAATGTTTATCTGTTAGTCCATTCCCAGAGCTATGACATCTTTGGTATTAGTGAGATTTGGTGGAACAAGTCCCACAACAGGAGTGCTGGGATGGAGGGCTACAAGATGTTCAGAAGGAATAGGCAGGACAGGTGAGGTGGAGGAACTGCACTGTATATAAGGGAGAGGTTTGACTTTACAGATCTTATAGTTAGAGATTATGCGGTTGAGACTCTCTAGATGAAGATTAGGAGGATGGAAAAAAAAGCAGATATTGTTGCGGGTGTCTCCTGATCACCCCACCAGGATGATAGCACTGATGAGTTATCCTATAGGCAATTTGGGGATGTTACTGCAGGACATCTCTCTGTTGTCTACAAAAGATCTTGGGAGTATGGGGACGTCCTTTATTGGAAGCTAGTCAAGATTATTCCAATCTACAAGAAGGGCATGAGGAAAGACCCAGAAAACTACAGATCTGTTAGTCTAATCTCAGTTCCTGGAAAAATTACGGAGAAGATCATACTGAGTGCTATTGGAAGGCATTTAAAGGACAATGCAATGGTCAGGCACAGTCAACATGGGTTCATGAAAGGAAAGTCCTGTTTAACTAATTTGACATCCTTCTGTTGTAAGGTCACCTTCTCAGTGGATAAAGGGAAGGCAGTGGATGTAGTTTTTTTCTGGATTTTAGTAAGGCTTTTGATACTGTCCCTCACAACATCCATCTGGACAAGTTGTCCAACTGCAAGATGAGCAAGTAAAAGGTGCTCTGTATGAAGAGCTGGCTACCTGACAGGGATCAAAGAGGCTACAGTTTAACAGAACAACAAAGGAAGAGAAAACAGAGAGGGATAACAAAGCCAATAACAGAACATACTTAAACAAATAATTTACAGTACAATAGCTCACAGTGGATCTTGATATCTAGCTCACTCCCAAGTAACAAAAGCTGCCTCCTAGCACTTTCCTCACTTTATATGACTTAATGATTTTTTTTTGCCTCAGTCTTCACTGATAAGGACTCTAGCCACGTCAACCAATTTGTGGAATGCAAAAGCAGGGACTGGGAGAATGAAGAACTGCGCACTGTACAGAAGAGCAGGTTTGGGAACATCTAAGGAACCTGAAGGTACATAAGTCCATGGGACCCGATGAGATGTATCCACAGGTCCTAAGGGAACTGGCAGATTAAGTTGCCAAGCTGCCGGCCATCACATTTGAGAAGTCATAGCAGTCTGGTGAGGTTCCCAATGACTGGAAGAGGGGTAACATAACCCCCCATTTTAAAAAGGGGAAGAAGGAAGACCCAGGAAACAGTCTCACCTCTGTGCTTGGCAAGGTCATGAAGCAGATTCTCCTGGAAACCATGCTAAGGCACATGAAAAAGAAAAAGGTGATTGGTGACAACCAACATGGCTTCACTAAGGGCAAATTGTGACTGAAAAATTTGGTGGTCTTCTATGACAGGGTTGCAGCATTGGTGGACAAGGGACGAGCAACATCTAGGCCAGCCCCCTGCAATAAGCAGAGACATCTTCAACTAGACCAGGTTGCTCAGAGCCCCGTCCAATCTGGCCTTGAATGTTTCCAGGGATGGTGCATCTACGACTTCTTTGGGCAACTTCATCCATTGTTTTACCATCCTCATTGTAAAAATTTTTCCTTATGTCCAGTGTTTACAAACTTTCTTAATTCACCTGATACTTGACTTATAAAATATCCTTTTGAAGATGGCTGTTTACCTCCCAGAGGAAGCATCACGTAGATGCAAACAAACAGGCAATACAGTTCTAATCTAGGTTTAGGCAAACTGGTATACCTGATTTCAGTCCTCTGTAAAAATCTTAAAATTATAAACAACATTGCATCTTTATAGTTGTTTGAACACTCAGAAAGGAAGTGCTAGATGTAGTGTTGTAAACCCTAGTATAAAACCTCTGTATTTCTGTCTTAAGTGTGCCTGTAGTTTTTCTGGGTGAGCAGTGACTCCGTGGACAATATGAGGAAAAGGGCTGATTTTATCAAAAAGGAAAAGGCCCTGCTCCCTTTACCTCACTCAGCTGCAAATCCTCACATCCTGCTCGAAGCTGTGTGTTTTGGCTTCTACATTTGTGCTAGCACAATCATCTCGAGGAAGATTTGATTGGGAAAGAACCTGCCAAGGACCTTGCTTTTCCACTTCCTCTATGAGTGTCTGATTATTGCACACAAAGCTTGTGTCACCTTTTTATTTCATTAGGCATTGTAAAAGGAGTTCAAACTATAATATTTTGCTATACTTCCTATGAAGCATCTATTTACAGAGACTTGTTCTTCCTTTGAAGGCACTTACACCTACAGTTGGAGACTTCACATCCACTCACTGTGCTCATGCTGGTCAGTATCATTTATGCTTAAAGACTGCTAGACATTTTTGCAAGTCTGTAAGTGTTCCTTATTTTCCCTGTAAATCATGAAATATGTATAAGCCCCCAGCTCTGGCATCTTTCCTCCTTACAGATATCAGTTTATAACAAAGACTTAAACTTCAATGACAAGATGAGCATCAGAAAACTTTATTTCCACATTCAAATTTTAAATAAAATTTTATCTCCCTGAGTTATGCCGGTGTTTTCAAAAGATACTCAAAATAAGGTGTTTCCTCCTGAACATACTGATAAAAAAATTGTACATTGCAGTGCATCTATTCATTCAAATGCTTAAGCACATGTGAAATCAAGAATGTTATTTATGTATTATGTGGCTTTAGACTTCCAGTACTGTGACAGTGAGGTAACATAACATGTCAGGCAACTCGAAACTTTCAGTAATATTTGGACCTGTCTGCTGTAGAAACACAACCATACCTTGCATCTGCTATTCATTTCATGTATCTATCAGTTAGTTATATTATGAAGTACCCTGGAATGATTGCATTATAGTTATTATAAGAAATAAAACAATTGTCTGATTGATTCAGCTTATCTTTACTAGGGAAATCAGAATGTGTTAATGGTATTACTGCCAGACTGTTAAGGAGGTAGCTCAAGCTATCATTGTATTCTTGGATAGGCAAATTGTTTCCTATTTACTAGCAATTAACCATAGCTGTTAAAAAAAATAGATTGGAGAAATGTATATTATTTGCTAAAAGTAAGGGAGGATTTCTGGTACAGAGAACATCTTATCACACTATAATCTTGTTTTAGTAATCTTGTTTTAATAATTTTTATAATCTCATCACACTATAATCTTGATTTTCCAAGCCTGGACAGACAAATAAGAGTAACAGAGAGACATGGAAAAAATGTTTATTATAAACTACAAAAAATAGATTAAAATATGTGCTATAGGAGAGTAAAATAAGAGTTTTGTTTTTCTGTTCTGAGTACTTAGATGTACTTGCGATTTTATTATTGGGACTGTCTAAAAATGATCATTGTGCAAGATGGAATGGTATCTCAGTTTCTCATTAGTATTGCATTATTCACTTGAGCTTCTGAAGGAAAAAAAAAAGGGGACAAAAATATTTCAGGAAGATAATAAATTAATTTTCAGGAAACTTATATGCTCAGCATCTTTAAGAAAGGATCCTTTGTTACCAATACTATCAAATATAACTTTAAATTTGCAAACAGAACACACAGTGAACAAGAATATACTCAAGAAAGAATATAATACGTGGCAAACATAATCAGAACATAAATTGAATTTTTAATCATTCAGGTTTAATAATTCAGGTATCTCAAAAGTTTCTTAGCTTTTTTTCAAACTTGTTCTTGAAAAAAGTAAACATTAGAAGACATGGTACTGTACTGGTTTTGACTGCAAATTTTTTTCTTTTCATAGGAGCTGGTGTGGTGCTATGTTTGGATTTGAAACCAAAACAGTGTTGAAAACATACCAGTGTTTTAGTTATTGCTGAACAGTGCTTGCACAGAATCGAAACCTTTCTCTTTTTATCCCTCTGTTGGGAGGGGACACAGCCAAGATAGCTGACCTCAATTGACAGAAGGGATATCCTGTAACATATGATGTCATGCTCAGCAATAAAAGCTGGGGGAAAAAAGGAGGAAGGAGGGACATTCAGAGTTATGACATTTGTCTTTCCAAGTAATCATTACATGTGATGGAGGTCTACTTTCCTGAAGATGGCTAAACATCTATCTGCCAATGGGAAGTAGTGAATGTATTCTTTACTTTGCTTTGCTTGTGCATGCAGTTTTTTCTCTACCTAGTAAACTGTCTTTGTCTAAACCCACAAGTTTCCTCACTTCTACCTTTCTGATTCTCTCCCTTATTCCACTGTGGGATAAGTGATTGTCCATTTGTGTGGTGTTTATTTGCCTATTGGAGTTAACCCACAACATGTAGGTATTTATTTATTTATTATTTATCCATCCCTTTAGGAATGTATGTTTTTTATTTTGTAATGTTTATTGATTGCTTGAATTCACTCTTTTCTTTTATGCTGTGGCATGCCTCATACATACCCTCAGACTAAATTCTAGTACTTCATATACTCAGGAAGAAAATTGTTATATATGAATAAAAGGAGAGATACTGTGGAACTGAAAATTAATATGTATTCAAAGTTAATATAATAAAAAATTGAGACTCTGAAGAACAGATAAGTAGAAGATATTCACAATCATGTATCTTCTATGCATATATTTCTCCTAAGTGATGACTTTGACATGAGTCACCTTACTGAGCATAAGGATGGGATTTGTCTCACTTAGCTTAGACATGTCAATGTAAATGTGTATATCCTATATAGTGACCTCATGCTCTCTTCATAGCCAATATAGAAAAGAAAAATAGTCACTTTCAGAGACCAAGTAATCTTATCCCAATATGAGTTTCTACATAGATCAGACAAATTGAACTGCAGAATTGCCTCCTTCTCACTGTCAACTATGTGAAGTGTCCTCTGTGACTCAGACATGCAAACATCCACATTTAGCTACAGTGATCCCTCACAAGGAGACAGAAGCAAGGAGAAAAAAAGGTAAAGGAGAAAAGGGAACTATTAAGAAATCCAGTTTTCATGCTTCTTTTTTCTTTCTTTTCTCTTTTTTTTTCTGTCTCCTCCACCAATCTTAGAATCATAGAATGACAGCAGGGACATCTTCCACTAGATCAAGCTGCTCAGAGCCCTGTCCAACCTGGTCTTGAATGTTTCCAGGGATGGGGCATCTACCGCCTCTCTGGGCAACCTGTTCCAGTGTTTCACCACTCTCATTGTAATTTTTTTTTTTCCTTAAGTCTGGTCTGAATCTATCTCCTTCTATTTTAAATTATGCCTTGTCTTATTGCAACAGGCCCTGCCAAAGAGTTTCTCCCTGTCTTTCTTGTAAGCGCTCTTTAAGTACTGGAAGATGGCTATAAGGTCTCCCCGGAGCCTCCTCTTCTCCAGGCTGAAAAGCACCAACTCTCTCAGCCTGTCTTCATAGGAGAGGGGCTCCAGCCCTCTTATTGTCTTTGTGGCCCTCCTCTGGACCCTCTTCAACTGGTCCATGTCCTTCTTATGTTGGGGGCTCCAAAGCTGGACACAGTAGTTGGTGGGGTCTCAAAAGAGTGGAGTAGAGGGGCAGAATCACCTCCCTTGACCTGCTGGCCACGCTTCTTTTGATGTAGCCCAGGATGCAGCTAGCTTTCTGTGTTGCAAACATGCATTGTTGGTGCATGTCCTTCTCCTCAGAGCTGGTCTCGATCCATTCTCCACCCATTCTGTATTTGTGCTTGTGATTGCCCCTATCCATGCGTACTTGGCCTGGTTGAATTTCATGAGGTTTACACAAGCCCAACTCCCCAGCCTGTCAAGGTCCCTCTGGATGGCATCCCTCCCCTCCAGCATGTTGATGGTACCACACAACTTGGTGTCATTAACAAACTTGCTGAGGCTACACTCAATCCCACTGTCCATGTTGCCAACAAAGATGTTGAACAGGGCTGGGCCCGATACTGACCCTCTGATGAACACCACTTGTCACCAGCCTCCACTTGGACATTGAGCTGTTGACCACAACTCTTTGAGTGCATCCATCCAGGCAATTCCTTATCCACCGAGTGGTCCATCCATCAAATCCATGTCTCTCTAATTTAGAGACAAGGATGTCACGGGAGACAGTGTCAAGTGCTCTGCACAAGTCCAAGTAGTTGGCGTCAGTTAGTCATTCCTTATCGACTGATGCTGTAACCCTGTCATAGAAGGCCACTAAATTGTGCAGTCACAATTTGCCCTTAGTGAAGCTGTGTTGGCTATCACTAATCACCTTTTTCTTTTCCATGTGCCTTAGCATGGTTTCCAAGAGAATCTGCTTCATGATCTTGCCAGGCACAGAGGTGAGACTGACTGGCCTGTAGCTCCACAAGTCTTCTTCATTTCCCTTTTTAAAATTGGGAGTTATTTTACCTCTTTTCCAGCCAGTGGGAACCTCGCTAGACTGCCACTACTTCTCAAATATGATGGACAGCAGCTTGACAACTTAATCTGCCAGTTCTCTTGTTCATCCATGCAGGCTGCCTGGTGTTTTTGCCTTGCACTCCAGCTGGTCTTTGACGTAGAGGGCAACACCCGCTCCTTGTCTCCCCTGCCTTTCCTTCCTAAAGAAACTATATCCCTCCATTCCAACTCCCCAGCTACAGGAGCCATCCCACTACATCTCCATGATATCAATAATGTCATAGCCCTATAGGTGTGCACACATTTCTAACTTTTCTTGTTTGTTCCCTATCCTACAGGTGTTAGCATAGACGTACTTAAGTTGGGCTCCCAATGAAGCTGACTTGCTGTCTGGAGTGACTGGAATCCCAAAGTCAAAATCATTTGGAAAGACACGGCTGCAGTGTTTTGTGTATAGGTCAATCTAAACAATTTTTATTATCACTTTGCATAGTGCAGTGAGCAGTCAAAATGGAGATAACTGTGGATATTGTGGTGAAACAATTATGCTTGCATATGAGTGTTATCATAGGCTCTTGATTTATCTCAGGAAATTTCCCTTCTGCCCACCACAGTAATATACTTTCTACCCTAAAAGTAGCTCTATCAAACCGCTTTAATAAAGTATTTTCATTCATGTATCCTATAGATCATAAATTCAAAAATATAAGAACTGTGACTCAAAAACAATGCAAGTTACACACAAGGCGAACCTACCCTATTCACGTCCCTTTCTTTGAAATCTACACCTTCATGATCCCCTCTAGCCTGATGCCCCTCTCCCTTCTCAGTTTATTTTACTGTCCATGTTCTGTTTTCTGTTACTATTCTTACCTCAGAATTGTTGCATTTGTGAAAACTTCTCATGTTGGTTGGAGGAAGACTCAGGGTTTTTTGGACATGTTAGTTATCCAAGATTTGTGAGAGGATATACTGTAACAGAGCACATCTCTTAATGAGGTTCAAGTCAGGAAAATATCAGGTTCATGCAGGAAAATATGGCTGCTTTGTTTGATTGATTATTTGTTTGTTTGATACTTGGAAGATGAGCTATTAGTAAATATTTTAAAAAAAAAAAAAGTCAAAATAGCTGGGCACTGGTTAGTTACATTTATTGAAAAGACACTTAGACCAAAGGTTATAACAACCAAACCACCTAAATATATTTGCTACACAATCCAATAAGCACAATGCTAGAAGGTCTGACAGGGTTTAATCATGTGACCTTGTTGCCTTATTTTTCTCCCAGTGGGCAGAACTCATCCAGTAATCTCTTTTACTTGTTCATCGAGCAAGAGTGAGATATGTGTGTATATATATGTTCTAAAAGTACTCATTTAAAATTTTAAATTATGTGGCATTATGTACTATATACGTTATTATCCTTCAGCTTTACCTACACAGTTTCACTAATTGAGTTTCTAATATTAACAGTGGTTGATTAATTAAGCCAAAACAACCTCGCTTCCTCTTTTTTAGTGCTAGAAACAAATCACAAATGAAATTACTCCAAGGACTATTACATTTACACAAAATGGGAGTCTTTAATTCCAATTTAATTCAATTTAATTTAATAGTAGAAAAGCCATAAAAATAGAGTTATTTGGGTTTGGGTTGGGTTTTTTTTGCTTCCTTTACGGAGTTTATATTCTAAAGAAATGTAACTAAAAGAGACAGAATCCTAAACTACATTTCGATAGATTTATGTTTGTGTGTATATATAAATACATAAATAAAAGATGCAGAAAAGTTTCATTCTATAGTATTATGCAATTCATTAGGAAGAGATCATACTATGTTACAGGAAATTTTCTGTTGTGCTGTTCCTTTATTACTGGGAATCTCATAGTAGAGAATGGCCTTTGCTAGTAGACTTAGAAATGATAGCAAGCATTTGCTTTTTATTATGAAAACATAATATTTTAAGATAAATTTTCTCAAATAATTTTCAATATTTTTCTTCAGGAAATTTACTAGCTAGAAGTTATCCTCTTTCAGTTTTATAAGAAAAAAAATCATTACAAAATAATTTTAAAATTACTTGTAATAAATGCCATAATCCTAACAGCCAAGAAGAACTTCCCAAAAAAAGAAAACTTTGTTAGATAGAGAAGAAAACCATTTAACCAAAAGAACTGAATAACTAAATGTCAACATGTAGCAAAAACATGGGCGCATTATCACAATTAGCATTCTCATTTATTGTCTTTTTGAAATGTGTTAAGTATCCAGTTTTTATGCATACTTGATGCCAATTATTTTCACTATGGAAACAGCTCTAGAAAAAGAACTAAATCCATAATGCCTATATGAAGACAAATAAATGTATGTGAAGGTGTTTCTTCTACAACTCAAATGGAGAGTAAGTAATAATCTGATTTTTTTTTCTCTTATAGCATATACTGAACTGATATCTCCACAAATCAAAATAAATTTGCAATTTGGAATATTGTGTTTTGTTGTTTTAAAAGGAAGGGGAAAAAAAGAGATTAAAAAGTGATATAATAAAGGTAGATCTTTTTAACTATCCACAAACCTGCACTGGAATTCTGAACTAGGTCTCATTATAACACATTAGACTTTGGGAGGGTGAGGGGTGCAGTTTTGGTTGAAGGAGACTTTTTAGCTCTTCCATAACATTTCCATTGTTATGTATTTCTTGGAACACAACTTTCCTCAAAAAGACAACACAACTGTATTCTCACACTGGGGAAATCATACTCCCATGACTTGCAAAAAGACAAAGGCATCAGGAACTCAACTATAGGCATAATATTAGTGCCTCCCTTGCAGCTAAAAACATCTCCTATGCAAAAAAACCCCACCCCATATTATATGGAGAGGGAACAACAAAAAACATACACCAAAAACTAAAAGGGCATGTTCATACCCATAAGATTGTGATGCTGGGAGATAGCTCCATTACAAAGGAGCAAGATATTATCTCCAGGCTTATTCTAATATATATTGTGACTAGCTGTAGTATGTTTTATGTAGGTCAGGGACAGAAGAAAGTGCTCTGATTCCTATGTAATTTATAAATCTTTTAAACAAAGCTCTCACAAAAAAAAAATATAGAAATTTAAAAAATAAATAAATAAATTCTGTAGCTTACTAGGGAGCGGATAGCATGATGTTAAACTATTTTTATCAGGCATCTAACAAGCCTGTAATACTTCCTTTTCCATTAACACTAATAAGGCTAATGAGTATACTTTGCAACATGGCTCTAGCTGCTTGTACTTTTTACAGCTCAGCTGTGGATCAGCTCCCTGTAGCTCTAGTGGAAATAGTGAAATATGAATATAAAAAATTCCTCCCTACTGTAGTCAAGACCACTGTTCACCAGTGATGTCTCACTACTGAGGGATCAAAGAATTTTCTGTTTATTCCCTGTAGTTAAATGTTAATTTGTACTGAGCATAGACATTTAGATCTTTTTAATGGATTTGCCAAATTCCTTTCACTTTTCTGTTCTGTATTACACACTAATGAGGCTTGAAGGACATTCCCTGAACAACTAACATTATTTTCCCTTCAAAAATTCTTGGGACATTTGATATATTGAAGTGAAAAGTGCCCCTGAAAAGAGATTACTCTGAAATCATTCATTTCCTGTATTTTACTTCTTTAGAGCTACATCTCCTCCAAGTAGCAACTTTCTACACTCTTCTTTATCAGGTATCCTAAATACACTCAAAATTTAATAATTTCATTTATGATTTCTTGAAGGAAAATATGAGTACATGTATAATACTTCATTACAATATTGATTTGCAACAACTTCACTTGATGACAGAGGAAGAGAGTAATCTGATTTGTTCTTGTCTGTTCACTGCCTCAGGCAGCAAGTGTAGAACTGGATTCCTTTAAGCATATCACCACTTTGGTGATATGCTTAAAGGAAGAAAAGGCTTAAAGGAAGAAAAGACTTAAAGATAATATTTTGCCTTCTCCAAATAATTTCAGCCGGACAGGAAACCCTTTCTTAAAATATATATTCTATCAGTGGTAGTTCTTTTAAGGAGTTATACCAGCACTACATAGCAATTTAGAGAGGAATATGTAGAACTTGGATTTAAACAATATACTTAGGACTTATCCAGAATATAGATGAAGACTAGGGTCCAAACATTAACTTAATTCAATAGCATTAAAATTTTAAAGACTAGTCTTCTCATCTCAGTGGATAGGCATCATTTCAATAAGCAGAAGACACATTTGCTTTCCACCAAGATGTTACTTCAGTGCAGTTCCTGTTCCAGCAAAAGATGGGACAACTTCACAACTGATACTTTCAGATGTTTAGGTATCTGCCACCTAAATATTTTGCTGAATATTCCTTTTTTTCCTCTGATCACAGTACAAGTCTATATATATAACCGAGACTGACAAATTAGTATTGGTCTGTATCCTCATAGGCTTCCATAAACTAATAACTGATAATGCTAGAAGAGCTTTACTGTGATAATCTAAGCTGCTTTTCTCTATAATGCAAGTCATAATACTTCCATGAAATAGATCCCATTCAAAAAAAAAAAAAAGAAAAACCTAATATTGATTAAAAATTGAAGCATGTTTAGCAATAATTGTGACATTCATTCAGGATTAATTTAATGTCATCAGAAAAGAGGCCCATGACACCTATAAATTAAAAAGTGTACTGATAAGGATATAATTAGTATCTGTTAGCCTTGAACCTAAATATAAATGATGTAACTAACAACAGCATAGAAGCATTGTGTAACACTGTTATGACACAGACAGATAGAAGTTACTGTGTTCAGTCTTGAGTCCTTCAATACAAGAAAGACATCAAGGTGCTAGAGCGTGTCCAGAGAAGGGCATCAAAGCTGGTGAAGGGTCTGGAGAACAATTCTTATTAGGAGCGGCTGAGGGAACTGGGATTGTTTAGTCTGGAGAAAAGGAGGCTGAGGGGAGACCTCATTGCTCTCTACAACCAACTGAAAGGAGGTTGTAGTGAGGTGGGTGTCAGTCTCATTTCCAAGAAACAAGTGATAGGATGAGAGGAAATGGCTTCAAGTTGCACCAGGGAAGGTTTAGATTGGGTAACAGGAAAAAAAATATTCCCTGAAAGGATCATCAAGCATTGGAATAGGCTGCCCAAGTTCACTCATTAAACAGCTCTCAAGCCTGATCACATCTGTGGCTAAGAGCCGTAGACATCACTGCTAACTACATCAGTGCAAACATAACAGCTCTGTGGTATGGTATACTAATAGCAGACTTAGAGTACAAGTGTGAAAAATAACAAATTTCTCATGTGCATTAATGATGGTTAATATTACTTAAGAACTAATCATTAGCCAGGAGAGCGTTGTTAAATAGTTAAGTTAGAAAAGTTTTATTCTACAGTTTAAAACTGGCCTGATTTTTCAGTCTTCTGAACCTTCCCATTAGAATGATCTCCAATTGTCTAATACATAAATATATACATGTATTCCATTACAAAATAAGATTATGCCTACCTGCAGGTGTTCAACTTTTAGTGACCACATCTGCACTAGGTGTCTAAATGTTAATCATGACATTTAATCAGTGGAGTCTCACCACTAGGTTCCTACTTAAATGACTCTCCTTCCTCCATTAATTGTATTGATTAGGTGTCTGTTGATTACAATTACTCTATTTTTTAACTCCTAGTGACCCTGTAGTTATTTACACATAGCTGTCTGACTGGACTGTATTACAGTTTGGATTTTTTTTTTCAGTTGCTCAAATACACGCAACTAATGCCATTTTAATGATACTTGAAGATGCAAGACACGTGAAAATGGCAAGTAAGACAGTCATACCTCTTTAGAGTTGAAGCTAAGGGGCAAGTGCAATACCGTAAGCCATCTCAAATGATGGTATACACCTGTGTTTAGGCCATCATCTTATTGCTACAGTCTTTTTTAGTTTACTCCAAAGTCCGATGTTATCTAGCTTGTATTTCAATAATTTATCTAACTTTTCTGGAAAATATTTATCTTTGTCCTATTGTATCCTATAATATACCTTTAAAAACAGATGTGAACAAGAAACAAAGCTTTTCCAACTGTGAAAATAAAAGAAGATACAATTGGAAAATTATCTCCTGTAGCAGATCAGATGAATCCAAAACTAAATATTTTCAGAATTTATCTGAAATCATCCTTATTTAAACATTTTTTCCCATTCCTGCTGACATAGACATTTTACTGAAGATAATGTTTTTATAATTTATGACATCATGCAGTCATCTGGGGATTTTCCTATTGTAATTTTCCATTCACATGTAACACATTTATACTGAAAATGAAAGAAAAATTACAGTAGAGAAAAAATGTAAGTAGCAAAGATATTTCTTGTTCTATGAAACGAATGCCTTTACCTGGGAGTAGTTTATGCAACTTGTATATTTTCTATTATCTTATACGCTTGTATCTGAGCCAAATTCTTTTTTTTTCTTATGAAGCCATTTTTACTAATGTGATCTTTTAACATTTACTTGATTTATAAAAACACTGAGACTATAGACTGAAATATCCAGTACTCTTCTGGAATGGTGAACACGGTGAAGTCACTTTTAATCTTGGAAAAATTAAAATACTTCACTCACTATAACATGAATTATACATTGCACGATGCAAGTTACAGTAGATAATGTCAAAGCAGATAGTTTGACATACGCAGAAGTGTGTACCAGCTTGACATTTAGATTAGAATAAAAAAAAAAAAAAGCTTAATCTTGCTGTAGAAAAAGTTCACTAGATAAATAGAATAATATTCATTATGTTAAAGTACCTCTTTCATGTGAGATAGTCTTGCATTCAGACTATGTTGAAAGCACTCTATCATTTTATTTGGCACTTCATATAACCATATTTTCCCAGAAACCCCTACTTTGTCAGATCTGCTACAAAACTATTCTATTGGATGTACTCCTTTTTCCCATTTTTTAAAGGAAGGCATCAGATAAGAAAATGGGAAACACGGAAAAAAAAAACCCAAACAAACAAACAAAACCCCAAACAAGCACAAAACACTAGAAATAGGCATATTATATCCAAAGTAATTCTGATATAGAAAATACAAAAAAAATGGATTTAAAAAATACTGTTGGCTGCAGAAGTGCTCTTTTCCACAAATAATCTGTATTTTTTTTCACTTTTTTTTTTTTCTCTAAATGTAGGATATTGCTGTCTTACACAGCATTTTACAGAACAAAATTATGCAAATCTGATAATAAAATATGGTACTCTGGGCCACTGTATATATAATGCAATGCAAAGTGTACTTAATGATGCTGCATGTGTGTTGGAAATAGGTGATTATCTGACAAGTCCTCCTCTACTGACCAAAGTTCTGGGCACATAGATCAGTCCACTGTCATAGTTTAGCCCCGGTCAGGACCAAGGTACTCAGTCTCTTGCTCACTCCCCCCACCCTCTGAGGAAATAGAGAGAGATAATATAAGAAAAAAGGCTTGAGGTTTGAGATAAGGACAGGAGAGATCCTTAAAGTTACTGTTACGGGCAAAACAGATTCGACTTGGGGATAACTATTTGTTTATTACTAAAACACACGCAAGGTAATGTGAAAGAGAACAAAGTAACTTCCCACCATCCCTCCCTCTTCCCAGGCTTAACTTAATTTCAATTATCTCTACCTTCTTCCCCCTTTGAGTGGCACAGGGGGGAAAAGGGAATGGGGGTTCATCGCTTGTTGCTTTAGGCCGCTCCTTCCTCCTTGGGGGAAGAACTCCTCACATTCCTCCCCTGCTCCAGTGTGGAGCCCCTCCCATGAGCTACAGTCCTTGATGAACTGCTCCGGCATGGGTCATTTTTCCACGATGTGCAGTCCCTCCAAAATGACTGCCCCAGCACAGCCCTTCATGGGCCACAACCTCCTTGAGGCATCTGTTTCCTCTGGCATGGGGTCCTCTACAGGCTGCAGGTGAATATCTGCTGCTCCATGGGTCTCCATGGGCTGCAGTGGGACAACTTGCTTCACCATGGTCCTTACCATGAGCTGCAGGGGAATCTTGGCCAGGAGCAACATTACTCCTCCCCCTCCTTCACTGACCTTGGTGGTGTCTGCAGCCGTTCCTCTCACAAGAAATTCTTCACAGCCAGCAGGCAGATGCCTCTCAGGTTCTCTTCACATCTCCTCTCCACTTCTTGCAGCCAGGCTGGGCTGACTCAGGCAGTTCTCTATAACTTCCTGAAGGGAGGTTGTAGTAAGCTAGGGGTCGGCCTTTTCTCTCGTGTAGACAGTGATAGAACTAGAGGCGATGGTTTCAAGCTGCGCCAGGGGAGATTCAGGCTGGACATTAGGAAATATTACTTCTCAGAAAGGGTAGTCAGGCACTGGAATACACTGCCCAGGGAGGTGGTGGAGTCACCGACCATGGGGGTGTTCAAGAAACGTTTGGATGTTGTGTTGAGGGATATGATTTAGCTGAGAAGTATTGGTGATGGTTGGGCTGGATGATCTTTTAGGTCTTTTCCAATCATGATAATTCTGTGATTCTGTGATTCAGACGGCCACCTGGCAGGAGGCCAGAGGGTGAGGGCTGCAAGGTCCTGCTCTCTGACCCCTGCTTCAGCTTCTCCACATCTTCTCTTTTTTTTTTTTTTAATCTTTTCCCCTTCTCAAATACATTATCACAGAGCTGTTATCAGGGAACATTCTGCTACCAATTGGCTCAGCCCTGGCGAGCAGCAGTTCCACCCTAGGCCTGGCTGAGTCCACCAAACAAAGGGGAAACTTCTAGCAGCTTCTTGTAGAAGCTGCCACCATAGCCCCCCTCACTAAACAAAACCAACACATCCATAAGGACATTTTATAATAAGAGAGCTAAAGTTTTCTTGAGAAAATGTCATACTGTTAGCATGTGGACTAAACTCTCTCCATACTCGAGGACAAAGCTGGTCCTAGTTTGGCTGTTTGACAAATATAATGAATAATGATGGTGGAGTGGAGGATGTTTAAAGTGTTTTTTAACAGCACTATTTTAAAAACAAGAAAATCAATTTTTATAAACTACTTTTCCTTGTTGAACGCACAAAATCTATGCTGAAAACTAATAGACAGCATTCTTGGCAGCCTGTTTAAAAAAACTATGGAAACTGTTGCAGTTAGCTTTTTGTCTGATGACATAATGAATGCACTTTTACAAACATAGGTTCACAGGCCACCTTAGAGATAGCTAACTCAGAGCTTAGCTTGTTTTTGTTTCTTGATTATATTAGAACTTTCATTAGAAAATACATTAAAGTATAAATAAAGTTACTTTGGACAGAATTGTGCTGCTCTTCCTGGATTAAACTGTTCTATCAATTAACAGTGTTTCTGTGATCTCATTTTAGCTGATTTTGTACTGACAATTTCTGTCATCTGTTCTTGATACCTTTTTGAACTCATTTACCTCACCTTCACTTTGGAAAACTCTTGACATTGTCCCAGACTAATTCTATAACTTTTCTTTCCTGTAAGGGAAAGGTGCAAAGAAACTTGAATGATCCTCCTCCTCTTTCTAAAAGATGTAGAGAAATCCAGCAGCTATAGGATATGGCCATTAGACACTTTTCATATTAGTTTATTTTGAACACTATTTTAGTATCTTTTTTTTTACAGCCTCAGACATTCTGCTTGAATCTCCCCAGTCTCTCACAACAGTCTGGGATTCAAATCTTTCAAACGATGATAAAAAAGTCCATTAGGTAAACCTGTTAGCACAACACTCTCCAGATTGAAGACACAGTTTATGTTAATATAATAAGCCTTGAATAACTAATGGAAAGAAAACAGCTAAGAAAATTTGTCGCCCATATATTCCACAAATTCTGTCATGCATGCCTTTCCTTATCATTGGAGCTGTGGCTTTCAGGATGTGCTACAAAGCCAAAGGAATAAAAATACACTCATATTCCACAGAAGAAATATTTTCTCACCAGAAAAAGAATGTAGTTCCTGTGGTTTGTAGGACTTCCATGACTTAATTTGCAAGACTGTGTGGACACATACTGTTTTATGTGCTTATGGTAATTGCATAGCACTAATGTAAGTATTAGAGTGTGGATTGCCAGAACAGTTTACCTTCCACAAGGAATTAGTTGTTTGGCCACCAGTGCCTGCAGCTGGGGGAACATGAAAAACAGCAGCATTTCTGTTTAGCGATGTATGCATGAATAAATTCAACAGCGATCACTAATTCTGAAATGGATTTCTTGCTGTGCAGAGAAATGGAAAAAAGTAAGGAGATTTGGTAATTCCTGTCTGAGAAGTTGGCATTGTCATACTGTTTCAAAGTGCTCACTTGTATGGGTATATCAAGGCACTTATCTCTCTAAAAATATTTTCTTCTTCAACTGAAAAAAAAATTGTGATCTGTGGACCTGCAATCAACAGAAAGGTAATAATTTTTTTCAATGAGTCTTTGATGAGCCTTCCCATCCCCTTAAAGTAACAGAACTTTTATATCTCTATACTAGCTTGCCACCCATGTATCAGATTAATGATCCATATAATGTTGGGGAAGTAGTGTATCATTTCATAATCAGTATATGGAAAAGTGAAAAGGAGGAGAAGACAATAACAGTATATTTGAAGATTTTATGGTACATGGCAATGAACTAGAAAAGAAAAAAGCCAAAGATGAGGTGTAACTCACCTGAGTGGAATATACTGGCTCTGTCCATGAATAGCAAGTCATTGTAACAGATTACAGACACATAGTGGTTGTTTTTTTCATTACATTATTTCCACAATGTGTTACAGTAATAGGAGAAATACAGTATTTTTTCATATTTAGTTAGTTGAAAATATATAATTAATTTTTCTATACTGTTTCTTCTTCCTTACAGTAAAAAGAAAGAGTTAAAAAAAAGAAAAGCAGTGCTTCCACAAACAACTGTTAGCCTGTCTGGTTTGAAGGGAAGAGAATAGGTGTTGTGCATAGCGCAACAGTTCAGATCAGCTTGATAAATTAGATGTGTCATAAGGTTCTCAAAAATGAAAGACGGAAAAACAAACTCATATCAAATCAAATCAGATATTGACAAAACCCAGGAACCATATTAACACTGCATCTGGCAGAGAAGGGGAGTAAGAAGCAAAGAAATAGGATGCAATTGACGAAGTAATAAATAATTCTAGAAAGTAATGAGACAATGAGATATATTTTTTGCTTCAAGCCTTTTAATAATGATAGAAGGAAAATACATGAGCAGAAGGGGTGAGACTCACCAAAGGTTTTGATAAACATAGTGAGCTCTTCAAGTTTTCATTGCCTTGAACCTGAGGTATTGCTTGACCTCTTTTCCAGCACTAACTGCTATGAGATACATCCATTATGTTATAGAATCATAGAATTACAGAATATTTTTGGTTGGGAAGGACCTTTAAAGGTCATCTAGTCCAACCCCCCTGCAAAGAGCAGGAACTTCTCCAAATAGATCAGGTTGCTCAGAGTCCTGTCCAACCTGGCCTTGAATGTTTCCAGGGATGGGACATCTACCACGTCTCTGGGCAACATGTTCCAGTGTTTCATCACCCTTACTATAAAAAAAAAATTCTTCTTTATAAAGTTTTTTCCTTATTTTGTGTTGCATTCTAAATTATTTTTTTTTTCTTACATATCTTGGTTTTGCCTTCTAAACTAAAATCTACCTCAGTTTATCAAGACAGCGTATTAGTCATCTAAGTGATTGTCCACCTGCACTCAGCACTAGAGAGGCCGCACTTTCAATACTGTGTTCAGTTTTGGACGCCTCACTAAAAGAAAGACATTGAGATGCTGGAGCGTGTCCAAAGAACAACAAAGCTGGTGAAGGGTTTAGAGCACAAGTCTTATGAGGAGCAGCTGAGGCAACTGTGGATGTTTAGGCTGGAGAAAAGGAGGCTGAAGTGAGACTTTATCGCTTTCTACAACTACCTGAGAGGAGGTTGTAGTGAGGTGAGTATCAGTCTTTTCTCCCAGGTAACAAGTGATAGGATAAGAGGAAATGCCCTCAAGTCGCACCGGGGGAGGTTTAGATAGGATATTAGGAAAAATTTCTTCACCAAAAGGGTTGTCAAGCACTGGAATAGGCTACCCAGGGAAGTGGTTGAGTCATCATCCCTGGAGGTATTTAAAAGACATGTAGATGTGGGACATGGTTTAGTGGTGGGCTTGGCAGTGCTAGGTTAATGGCTGGACTTTATGATTTCGGAGTTCTTTTCCAACTTAAATGATTCTATGATTTTAAGAAGTAGCAGCTTCTTTTTTTTTCTTCTTGGACAAAAGTATACAGCTTTCCCAGTATGACAATGCAGTATGGACTCACTGGGAATGTTAAAAAGTTTGCATCTTTCTGTTTTAGACCATCATTTTCCACCAAGTTAGTAAGAGGTAATTGCATCTTCTACATTTGCTACGCTTTTACGTTTTGTTTTTTTCCCATGCATTTCTCTTATTTGCAAGGAAACCAGAGTTGACTTCAACAACATAAAAATAAAAATTAGTATCAGCCCATTTCAATTCATTGTATTTCCTCTGAAAACAATATATTTAATGAAGTTTAATGGTACCTAAGTGACTGTGAAACAATATATTAATCTTTAAGAAAAAAAAATGTTAGTGGAATACTGTTTGTCTTTCTTGAAAGACAGGGAATTACAGTGGTTGTTAAAGTAAAAGCCTTGGTATTCTTTTAGCTGGATATTTCCTTACATCCTTTTTTTTTTTAATCTTAACTAAATATATTTACGAAATATTAACAATGATCATGTGATGTGTAACTAAATTGCTCAACGTGTCCTTACTCAGGTCACCCAATTTCCAGAGTATTTCACTGTTCAAGGTGACAAGCACACCTTAATATCTTAACTGTCTGGCCTTCTCATTCCTCAGTATCAACATAAGAGCAATTAGAAGTTTCATAGTGACAATCTGCATAGCCATTTCAGCTGCTATTTCATTAAATGACATCTCTTAATGATGCTGCAATAAGTGCCATTCATTTATTGGCAAGGTTCTCTAAAGAGCTATCTTAGAAGCTACTGTGACTGTCTCTCGTAGAAGTGAAGAGATTAATTGCAGTTTATGTATGTTTAGCATGGAGAAATGAGAGAATGGAGGGAAAGGAAACCATTCCTGGCACAATAACATTCTGCACATTTTCGTTCTTATGTATTCACAGCGAAGCCTTTCATTATTGCATTTATAGTGACAGCCCTGTTTATTAACTTTATCTTAAGATTTATGTGGCTCTCTCTTGAATGCATCTAAGAGAGCGATACACCATTAGTTATTGTTGATAGCACAGAGGCCTTTTTTTGCAAATAAGTGTAGTTAATTAAATTGATACAATAACTTTTACAAGGTTAATAAATGTCTTAACACAACAGTGTTTGACTACTTCTAAACAAAAAGGCATATGTGTCTAATTTTGCCTTTGAAACAAAAGTTTATAAATTATACAGTTAAATAAACCTGCAGGCCAAGGGAGAAAGAGGAGGTTTCGAAGTTTTTTTGGAAGTCTAAAGTTGTCTTTCTAAACCACAAATTGGCATAGCTCATAGGCTGTTAAGTTTAACAAATCACTCCTCTGTACAACTTGCTCCCTTACTTGAAAATCCTGCAGATACACAACAAACTCATAAGAGTAGTCAACAGGGCTTCTCTCACAGAAAGAGCTCTGCTAAAGCATGGTGACCTACTCCTCCTGAAAGTTAGTTCAGTGTTGACTACCTTTGAGAGTTGTAGCCAAATCACTTACAGGATTGTATTATATTTGTACATTTAGTAATTTATTTACTGCAAAATAGTGATGCTAGAGGTGATGCTAGTGGTAACTGAACTATTAAAAATTAATACTCTGTTAGGATAAGCTCCTTATTTCTGTTCACACTTTCTAAACTCTACTTCCTTCATGGTATTAAGATACTATGCATGAAGTTTTTAGTCTGCATATGGGTCAAGTTCCAAGAATTCCCTCAACTCTGTGATAAGGACACTTACATAGAATCATAGAATCATAGAATCATAGAATCACATGGTTGGATGGGACCTATAAGATCATCTAGTCCAACCATCTTCCCACTACCATTGCTGCCACAGCTACTACATAGCCAGTCACTTCCTACTCTAAACTGCAGTGTTTTTTCTGCTTCATGATTTATTCACTCATATTATTACTAATTGTTTCCAGAGTGAAATGGATAAGAATGTTTGTATTAGAAGTATGCAAACACAAACGAACTTCTATCCAAAGCGGAAACCGTGAAGTATTATAAAGTCATAATTATATATATATATATAAAATTATAAAACATAGTAAAATATTGAAAGAAAATAGTGGAAGAAAAAAGATCTGCCAAAAGACAACTATGCGTAACTACTTTAAAAGTGGGACTGTTTGAATATTTTTGTGAAGTTATTTTTTTTTTGTTTCATTTGATTTAATAGAAATTGTTTTTTCAATAAAATCAAATATTTTAACAAAATTCCTGTGGTTTGAGTTTATATTTGAAAACAACAGGCAAGAAAAATATCAGATAAAGCAGTATTAAACCCAATAAGCTAACAGGGATATTAATGACTAGATCTAGTCTCTGTTTTGTGTTTTAGTGTGGTTGTCATAACAGTGATTTAACTTTTATGAAATGTCTCAAAACATTTAGACACGCACATACATAAAACCCACATTCTTCAGTGTGAAGAAATAAACATGACAGACTATGTTATTGCTGCGTAACATGATCTGAAGCCCATTGAGGTAAAGGACAAATTGCTACTGGCTATGGACCAGATTCTTATATTTATCATTCTCAATGTTGTCACTGTATAAAAGGACTGATAGAGCAGCTTGGTGAGCACCCGACATCCAGCCCAGATTAACCCATTAGAGCTATACAAACACAACTGAAGGAACCATGTCAGACACAGATGAATTATTTTCTTTCTTACTTCTGCTAGATATAGGATTATCATCACTCTTTTCCGAACAGGGAGTTGAGATTAAGTGACTGAACTAAATTCATTTAAGAAATTTGCGAGAGATATAATAGTTGAACAAAGGACCAACTTCCTGATTAGCACCTTCAGAGAACCAGGTGTTTGAAAATGGTATCTTAAAATTAATATTGTTGTCTCTAAGTTAATTTTACATTTTTCATCTTTTTCTGGATTTAAATAAAAAGATATGTTGAATAACTACTTTCCCCTTACTATTATCACTGCAGTTAGTCTTTTTTGTGGGCTATAAAAAACATCGAGAGGAATGTAGAAGTTTATTTTGAAATTTACATCTTTGATGAAAATGAACACTAATCAGAAATAAAAGAACCTTTGAAACCATTTAGCATTTTTTGAAGTGAAAACATGATATTTTGGTTTAACAAATAAAATGTCTTTATGAATGCTGCAGTACACATCAATGATTACAATTCATTGCTTCTTTCCCTACAGTTGTGTTTGTACAAGTAAATAAAGCACACTAAAATCTACTGTCTGACCCTGAGTTACGTCAAACTGGAACTTTCTTCCCCTCATAAATAGCTTCACCTGTACTGTCCATGAAGGTAAGTTCTTGACTCTCAGTATCTGTCACCATACTTGACGGTTATCTAAGAGACTGTTACTTGGCATAGGTCAAAGACATGGTGAGGAGCATACCCATATTTAAACATGCTAGATGAGCATACAACAGTCCTGTTTAGCTCATTAATTTAGGCTTATGGATCCAACTGCCTGGCCAGACAAGTATCCTGCAATGTCTTGCAATGGGTAGGAAGAGAACATCCACTGCTGCACGGTGAGAGACATAACCTTCTCAGATTATTTGACACAAGAAGAAATAGGAAAAAAAATTAAACTTTACAATTTAGTATTCATTGGGCTTATCCAGGAGCTTATGACGTCCTTCATCACTCTTTAAAAGATATAGGACTTTTCTATTTCCTATACTTGTTAAAAAAAATCATTTAACACAAAAGATGGGTCTCTATAATTTTAAGACTGCCAGTTCTTCTCTGGTGCTCAGTTTACGAGAACAAATGGATATGTCATTGAAAGAACAATTTAATAAAATCCTTTTTAAAAATTCAACTCTGACCATGAAAGAGTAGTCTGACATATCAAAAGGACTTTGTTACTAGCATCGTTTCTTTGTCTTATTTTTTGTCTTAAGCCAGGAAGGCCCTGGAGAACATGCAGCACTTAGGAGTGGATAAAGTGTACCAAATTATCAAGATAGTGGCAGAGCATCATTTTTCTAAACCATGGAGTATTTTAGTGTTAGGTGATTAAACAACATAATAGTGGATGAAGATTTCTGAGATTTTATTGGTATGATCCTACTATGATTAGCAGACAGAGCAATTAAGCCACAACTCTGCTGCCAGTGCTGAAGGGACTGTCCTGCAAACACCTGTATCACAGAAGGAGTCAGTTGTTTTCCACTGGCAGCATATATTCCTCTCTATTTATTCTGATCAGACACAGTAGTATGAAGAGGACAATGACGATGACCAGGCAAAATAAGAATGGCAAGCACAAAAGTGTGCTGGTGTTTCATACCAAGACTTGCGGTAGTATTACAACATTATTACCATGAGGGTTTACAGCTCAGATGAATGTAATATGGGTTCCTCAAAAAAAAATCAAAGTATGATCCCCTGGTACCAAGCGAAATAGCTCCTTATTGGCATGCAAAGCATACACTAATCCAGCATTTGATTATGACTAAATAAGTATAAGAAAATGAAAAGGTAAGTCCTGGATAGGACCAGCAATCATCTATGCGAAGGAAGGGATAAAGTTCTCTGGAGTTGGGAGCTGCGTGAGACTCCTGGGCCTGCAAGACCCCCAGTCAGGATGCAGGGCAGGCTGGGGGGCACTGGGGGAGACCCAGTCCCACAGCCCTGGGTGTCAGGCACCTCCCTGGGGATGGGCAATGCCGGGCTGGGACGTGGGCCCTTGGGTGGGCCCAGTTCAGCTGGACTTATGCCTGGGCAGGGCAGGGTAGCTCTGTGGGGAGCTGTTGTGGCATCACTGGGGCAGTGGCTGGCAGACAGCCGTGGGAGTTGAGATAGGATGCTGGGCCAAGAAGTGTGTGGGGGGAGCTGTGGGAGGATATAGGAAGGGACAGTTAGGGCTGATGGTGCCCTCAAGAACCTGACACTACTTCAGTGATGAATTAATCATTCATCACATTACATTTCTTAAACACGAGAAAAGATCTGAAGAGTTTACAATTGAGACGGTATTTCCCCCTTAGGGGAAGTTTTTTCTGACAAAGCTTTTTGTGACAATGCATCTAGGCATTTAAAGATTTTTACAGAGAAGAATTAAAGGCATTTTGGAATACAAATGGCATAAATAACTTCAAATAATATGGATTATTTAATTGTAACTAACAATGAAACCCACTCCCTGTGGTTTGGAAGGCACTCCTGTTGGAAACAGTGAGAGCCCTATGTATGACGCTTTGTGTAAGCAGTAATTGAAATGGCAAGACTGTGGTCTCAGCAGGCGGCTTGGAGGAAAGAGGCACCTAAAGCTGATTTACTTGAATCTCCTTGGCAGCACCCCTCCTGGGCATCGGGCGCTGCTGGGTGGGGATGTGGGTGGGACTCATGGCTGGACAGGCCAGGACTGTGAGGAGCTGGAGACCCGCATCGCTGGGGCAGGGACAGGTGGCCCCAGGGGGCTGAAGTGGGGTCGTGGGCTGGGGGTAGCTTGCAGGAGCCCTGGGAAAAGCTGGGCAGGGGAAGCAATGCCTCATATTGCCCTCAGGCCCTTGACATCTTGTACTTCCTGCAGAACTGCAAGAAAACTAAGAGATCACAGATGTTTCTAGCAACCCCATTTTAGCAGGATGAAGCTGAGCAGGCAGTACAGAGGTGAGAATGGGAATCTTTTATTTAAACAGGAGAAAATAAAAACCAAGCAGGAAAAGACAAAAGGTTTTTTTTTAAAAAAAAAAACAAAAAAACAAGGCATATCTCATAAACAAAGCTTCATCGTCAGTCTCAAAACTGACTTTGTGAAAACAATTTGTTGCTTGGTGTGTATAATGTTGCTGATTTGTGTATAATCAAATGTGTCAACAGGAAAGTCTTATAAGAGAAATTAATTTTAAGCAGACGGAAACAATGCAGATCTGGGAGAGTGCAGTGCATAATTTTCTAACCTGAATATAATCAATACAGTTGTTAACTAAAAGTTCTGGTTGCAGAACTATTTTTCAGTTACAAGGTTTTTGGTTTTTTTTTGCCTGCAGTTACATTTATGCAACCTGACTGAAAGTAATGGAGTTGCACAAGTGAATCTGAAGCAATATTTGACCCACAAAAATCTTTATTATTGGTGATCCATGAGTCAGATAGAAGACAAATAAACTTCCAAATCCCAGTCCTAATTTAAAGGGCTGGCAGTCAGAAAAGCATTTCAATTGTAAACTGAATGAATTTGATTGAGAAATTATGGGGGGGTCTTGGGGGGGAACCTATTGAATGTGACAATGCTATTTTTGTAGAGAGTTTTCAGAACAGCCTTGCACTTTAAGAAGTAATCACATCCTGCTGCTTATTCCATACTTGAAGGAGAAATGGTCCATTTTGGTATTACAACTTGTTGCCAAAGAAATTATAATCAGGTCAAAAAAAAAATAGTATTATGATTTCAGGTGAGGCCTAAGCTGCAGAAACTTTTGATAAACAAAGAGCTTTCTTCCTTGTAAGTATCAGTTGTAACAGATGTAAAGAACAGACACATTATAACTATTTTTACATACACACACACATATATAAAAAATAAAATTAAATAGCGTATTTTTCGTTTTAGAAAACACAGCTCCATTTAGTTGCAAGGAAAGAGTGATGGGGTAGCACGTTGCTGTATAAGAGCCTAAACATGCAAAACCAAATTATAGAATAGGTCTTAAAAATTAGCATGCACACACACAAAAAAAACTACCAACCCAGCCACAAATATTCCTCTCAAATAAACAAAAAAAAAACCCAAACAAAAAAAAGACCAAACACCCCCTCTCCCAAGTCACTCTATATTTGTTTACCATATGAGACCTACAGGTTGTCAAGATTTTTTTTTTCTCTGTTCTTCATGTCTTTGCCTTAAAAATAAGAAAATGTTGTTAAGATTTACGTAATTAGGTATTACTGGTTCTTAGTAAAGGAAAGAACCTGGAGTGTATCAGAGTTACCTATATGTTGAAAAGAAGAAAAAAAAAGTCGTACTTATAAAAAGCACTTTTGACTACAGCTGATTCTTATTTGGGTGCCCCACCAGGACAATGCAGCCAGCTTATGGCATGCAGTTATTTGGCAGGATCTGACTGCAAGCTACCTTAATTTTTTTTTTGCCTTCTCTAATCAGTCCAGATCCCTTTCCCTGTCTGCAGATATATACCTGGTCACATAATGAAGGAGAGGAAAAGGACACTCTGGAAAAAATGTGGGCTGCTACTGTTACACTGCTCTTATAAAAATCAATCTTACCCACAACCAGTTTCTGAGGGTACTTTGGGAAACAAATTCTATACGTAAAGGATAATGAAATTGTTCTTAAAGCAAAAGAGTCCTTAACCACCCTTTTTTCTAGAGGCAACTCAAGAGTAGACACAAAAATACTTAGATATTTGTGCAGTAGGTCTAGTCCTTTAGTCATGTTGCAAATTGCCAAGTTAATTGCTCTAGATATGGTGAGTAGGCACAATAGTATGATGAAGGAATGTTCCAGTAGTTTCCCTCTGTGACTGGTAGCTATACCATTGCAATGAGTGAACACTAAGTTCCCAGTCAACACAGCCATCTTAAATTACAAAAACAAAAGACATATGCTGCTAGTGTGGTTTTTAAACATTTTCGTTCTATGATCTTACACTATAACTGAAAAAAATTGAATTGATAATAAATTCTAAACTGAAAACATTATTTATATTTACACAGTTACAAATAAAACATATAAGTAACCCTATTAAAAATAGCACAAGATAATATCTCCACTCAGTTATGGAAACCATTCAAATGTATAAAACAATGAGTTGCCTAAGAAATGACAATATAATACATACAGAGTTTCTCTACAAACAAGCATGAGGCAATGATTTCCTGAAAAATCTTCTGGTTTGCACTTCTTAAGAGTTTTGCCCTCACTTTTCTAATCTTTTATTGAGGAACCCTTGGAAGCACTTATTTTGAGGGGCTGGAAGAAAAAGAAAGACAACAGTGTTCCTGTTAGAAATTAGAAAGTTGCAGAAAAACTGTGGAGAAAAGCAGTTTATTTAGATAAAATTGGACATGAAAATCACTACATACCCAGTATGTTAGTTTCCTGGTTTCAGCTGGGATGGAGCTAAGTTTCTTCCCAGTAGCTGCTGCGTTTTGGATTTAGTGTGAGATTTGGCATGTGAAGAATGTTAATACACTAATGTTATTAGTTGTGGCTAGGAGATGGAGGACTTTTCCAGCTTCCCAGATTTTGGTAATGTGCAGATGCAAGAAGCTAGGAGAGATATAGCCAGTAAAGTTGACCTAAACTTGTAAAGGAAGTATTCCGTACCATAGACATCACCCTCAGTATTTAAGGGGAATTGGCCAGTGGGCAGCTCTCTCACTCTTTCTCACTGCTCAGGAGCACTCGGAGATTGTTCTTGGTTCCATTCCGTGACTGCTGCTCAGGACAGCTCTATTAGTTGTCAGGTCATTAAGTGGTGAGAAATTGTGCATTGTTCATTTTTTGTATTTATTATCCCTGTATTTTATTATCAATATTTTAATATATATATATAATTATATCTTCCTTTACTGTCCTAGTAAAATGTCTTTCTCTCACCCCGTGGGTTTTCCTGTCTTTCTCAGCCTCTCCCCCATTCTCCTGGGAAGGAGGAGGAGGGTGAGAGAGTGGCTGCACGGTACTCGATTGCCAGCTGAGGTTAACCCACAACAGTAAGTCAAGCAGAAAACAGATATGAAATATGACTCCATAACCTATTTCTTCACTTGAGCGAATAATGGATTTTGTTGTGGCTTTCTATGTCTTTATGTAGACTGGAAGAGCCACAAAAAAATTAGGAATAGTCTACAGAGAGATATGGGAATCAAGACCTTCACTCATGTCTCTAAACTTGAGGGTGAAATCCTTCTATTTGTCTTTTTTCCTTGTCCTGTGAGGTATATTTTGTATGAGGGAGAGTGGAAGGTATTTCCACCTAGTCTCACCTAGCCTAGTGAAGAGGTGATGTTGATTCCTCACGTGTTCCAAATGATGTATGTACTCCCTTCTCCAATATCCAATGTAATAGTGCTCATTGCTGATAGTTTTTGGTACATGTTTATTTCCATTACTTATCCTGTTCAGTGGTGTAACAATTCTTATTTTACCTTTTTATTATCCTCCTTGAAATAATCTCCCTTTATTTGACTATTATAATGATTTCTTCCCTGAGCTACTAATATATTATTTTTAGTTTCCTAAGATGAAAATGACAAGCAACTGCAAAGCATATTTATGATGTGTCTATTTTTCACTCCTATTTTCACACTCTTATTAGAGTCTAATACTGAAAGTTGTGTCACTGCAGTATTAATTTATTTATTTGTCAAACCTATCACTTGTGGATTTGTTATGTAGTAGTCATATTCTCATTAATAATTTTGTATCTAATATCCAAAAGTTAAACATATCATATAATGGATTGATTATAAGGGAAGAAAAAAACAATTGTCCTCCGAGTTAGTGAATAACAAACTACACTATTATTGGCTGTCAGATTTAGGACTGGTGATTAGCTCCATAAATTCACAAAAATTCACAAAAAAGGTCGAGGGAGGTGATTCTCCCCCTCTACTCTGCCCTGGTGAGACCCCACCTGGAGTACTGTGTCCAGTTCTGGAGTCCCCAACATAAGAAGGACATGGACCAGTTGGAGAGGGTCCAGAGGAGGGCCACAAAGATGATCAGAGGGCTGGAGCACCTCTCCTATGAGGACAGGCTGAGAGAGTTGGGGCTGTTCAGCCTGGAGAAGAGGAGGCTCCGGGGAGACCTGATAGCGGTCTTCCAGTACCTCAAGGGGGCCTACAGGAAGGATGGGGACAGGCTGTTCAGTAGGGCCTGTTGTGATAGGACAAGGGGTAATGGGTTTAAATTAGAAGGATGTAGGTTTAGATTAGATATTAGAAACAAATTTTTCACAATGAGCGTTGTAGAGCACTGGAACAGGTTGCCCAGAGAGGTGGTGGATGCCCCATCCCTGGAAACATTCAAGGCCAGGCTGGATGGGGCTCTGAGCAACCTGATCTAGTCAGGGATGTCCCTGCTCCTTGCAGGGGGGTTGGACTAGATGACCTTTGAAGGTCCCTTCCAACTCTAACCATTCTATGATTCTATGATTCTATGAAAAACCTAAATGCTATTGATGGATACAGGTTATTGTGTAAGTATTATAGCCAGTCTCCTAGAACAGTAAATTAGAAGTGTAGGATATGTTCAGACATCATTAAATGGTGGAATGACTAATTGTGTCATTCAATGGTGAATGACTAAATCACTATAAATTAGACAAAGAGCTTCACTCTACAGTTTATTGGGTTTTTTCCTGTTTTTAAGAGGGTTTACTAATGAAGTGAAAACCTATGTCAGATGGTTAAGGAGCACCAGTGACATCCTTAAAAATATTTCAGGACAGCTAACATTCTTCATCTGTGAAAGTCAGAACTAAATTCCAGATCTAATTTTCTTGCCTGGAAGAAAACGGATTCTATTTCATCCATAATCACAGAAGACATCTCCACAGAAGACATCTCCAAAAGCCACATTAAGCAAACCTGGATCTTGCTAAATCTGCATTAGACTTTATGAATAAATAGTTTATTTCTTCTTCTTCTTGAGTTTACTTTCAAGAAAAACAGTGCCTATAAATCCTTGTAGAATACTGATTTCTCAAAATTGCAGTGAAAATATTAAACATTTAAGAGTCTAGAAATGTATATAACTTACTACTTATGTTAGATGATGTAAGACATGGGGATACTATGACAAAGTGTATCTCTGCCACATTAAGAATAGCTTCATTTGTTACAATGATGTTCTATCTGTATTAATGTTCATCATTAAAATAGCTAAACCCCGTGCCTTTATATGAAGTCCATTTAAGCAAGACTTCAACTAAAGTTAAAGTTTTTTTCCACTTACCCTCTTTTTTGATTTTCATTTCCCTCTTTTTTTTTTTATTGTGGCAGCACAAGCATTTGAACTAACTTACAGACAAGACATCCACGTGAAAAGAACTCAGAAAAAGAGCCCTCTCAGACAAATCAATGTCCCTGCTTAATTCACCGTCAAGCTGCAAAGAGCTCCATGGAAAGCTGTATAAGTATAGGAAAGAGAGCTAAAAGAGAGAATTCAATCTTTGACAGTAGCATTACCTTTCACGTATGTCAAACTGATACATCTTTACCAAGTCAGTCACTGTTTGCCTTTTTGATCTACCCGAATTTTCTTTCACCTGTTGATTATATTCACAGTTAGACCTTTGCCTGGCAGGTGAATGATGTTCACTTAAATTAATTTTGTTTATTTAAGTAAAATTCAAAGATTAAGAGGATTCAGAGAATGCAATTTTTTTCCCGTGTTTTCCATCTGAAAAATGTTGGCCTAGGTTTTCATGAGATTTTATTTGTGGTGATATTTTGTTTGTTTGATTTAATTTCTTTTTTTTTTTTTTTGTCTGGCAAAGTATCCTCTGTCCAACTACTATCCAGAATCTCTACTGTAGTACTCCTAGACAAACTCTCACACTTTGTAGAACAAATTAAATCACTCAGAAAATAGAGATGTCCTCAACACATAATTTGATACAGAGCAATTTATCTTAAACTCTTCACCATATTCTAAAAATTTCTCCTTAAAGTCCCAAACATTCTACTTAAATCTATAGGGCTCATACAAAGGCTGCATCTGTACAGATAATCTATAAAATATTAAAGTTTTCTACCTAAACTTTTACATTTTAAACATATACTTATAAGAATGATTTTAACACACTGTAATTTGCTTTTCATTTTGAACTACAAATTGAACCTTTTGTATTACTATTCTGTATCCAAACATGACATTCTGTGGGCCTCTATTAGTTTTGATGGGTTACCATGGAAACTGGAGAGAGAGAAAGAGAAGGAGAATACACGTTTGTATGCTTAACCACTGTGAGTTACATCTTTTTCCACATTTCTTTGAAAGAAATCAGTGACTGAACGTAGAGGCAAAAATTTATTTTTAGACATAAGACATGGTACAATGTATGTTTGTGGCAAGATGGAAGATATTAATGATTTATGCTGGATTTGCATTAAAGGCTTCTGTTTATACTAAAAGCATGAATGTCACTGACAATGGGAGTTCAAGCTGTCCAAAATCTTTATCAATCTACCTACCCAGCCCAAATAGGGCATGAAAATTAAAAGTGGACCTATTAAATTGTGCTGCATGGTAAATATCAGAAAACAACTGCCAGCTTTGAACAGAATCAAAAATTCATCTCCTGGAGCCTAGCAAAATGCTCTCAGCTTACAGTGACTTTTTGCCTTGATCAATGTGTGTTAAAATCAAAGTAGTGATGAAAGGGTTTGTATAAGGTCCAAATTTACAAGGCTATTCAACACATAAATGTGGAGGAAAAAATCCACAACAGTAATGAAAAAGAATAGTTTTGTAGATTCTAAATACATTTTGGAAATAAAAATTAATGTAGGGGTTTTTTTGGGGTAACAAGTATGAAAAAAAACAAATAATTTTTACAAATAAAAAATGAACAGAAATTTGACAGTGGTATTATATATTACTTTCTATTACTTGCATTTGAGAAATTTGATGATAACTTACAAAGTGTACCATGTGGGGAAAACAAAACACTTAAGTAGGTGAATCCATATATGTTATATATTTACACAGTATATCTTAGATAAATACTCTGCCTTTATCTTGAGCTGACTGTACATATTTATTGTGAAAAACCAAGCTATTTTATATCACAGCTGAATACACTCACTCAGACTTAATGGGACCTTTTGGTCAGCTGACTGTACAGGAAAGAGACTATAACCTTGCAAGCAGACCTACAGATACATTTTCGCTTTTTTTTCTTCTTTTTTTCCCCACTACAGATAAGTAGAAATGCAGTTATTCAGTTAAAATTGAAAAAAAAAAAGTAAACTAAATAAATCAGCTATGGCTTTCACAGTTCTTCCATCTAAATTTAACATATTATTATGTGATTAGAAATACCCACAGATTAACTGAATGTTCAAGCCCTCTTTCTTCTGCTATAGGAATGAAACCTCAAGATGCAGTGAAAATTGCTGAGGTGTTGTATGTTGTGAGTTGCCTACAACCAGAAATATATATATGGCTGTAATCTATGGAGTGAAAACAATCATCCAGAAAAGGGCACTTAAATCCTGAATACGTACAAATTTGACAAAGAAGCTGAATTTTTTTTTTGGCTTGCTGTGGCACCAGTCATTCAGACATTCCAGGAAAACACAGCACAGTGGCTTCCTCAATCTTCCTTGACTTATATGGAAGGAAATAGAAAGAAATTGCAGTGGTAAACAACATAGAAGAAGCATATAGATTTTTTTTTTTTTTTTTTTTTTTTTCTGATGGAAGTGCTACACTTTCATTCCCTTCATTATGTGACCTGATAGTAGAAGCAGGCAAGGTTCATGCCTCTGTAATGAGAACCATGCCCCTTTCATATGCACAACACAGACAGGAAAAGAATCTCTTTAAAAGTGAATGTTTAAAATGAAGCTAAAACTTTTTATTTCCTTTTTCCTTAGATTGATTCCTATATCATGTGATGACTTTTGCAGATTCTTTTCTGACATCTTAAATACTGAGTCTTGTTTTGGAACTGAAACCTCTCGAGAAATTCTGGGTTACTTCAGGAAGCAAAACACCCAGGAAGAGGCACTGAAATTATCTGTGTGAAATATCTAGGCCTTGTTAGGTGCATATATATGTGTTTGTAAGTTACAAGTTTGAAGATTTGCAGTATAATTTTTACAGTTCTTAATCAAGCTTTGACTGATGGAGCTTCACTAAATCAAAGAAGTTCTGACTCCCTTAAGATCACTGCTGAAATTTTCACTGTCTTTAACAGTCAGGATTGTTTATAAGTAAGTATAAAAACAAACACATCTTCAACGTGTTTATCAGAGATAGCTTGTCAGTCAATTATGTTCAATGTTTAATTACTTTTAATTTACCATGCTAGCAGGATAAATTTAAATATTCATGCTGAGAGCATGGGTTGATATTTGCAATGAAACAAAAAGGAAAGTAAATAATCTCTATTTACCCCAGGTATAATTCTGCAGAGGAAAGTATGACACACTGTGTCATACATCAAGTTTCAGTGCAACACAAGAAAAACTAACATACTAAAGAAACACCCTATGAAAAAAAAGAAATTGACTACTTTGGCACATATTAAAGTGACAAGAACCTTGAAGTTATATTTAATACTAAAGTAGTCTGCATATTCCCATTGGTTATATGTATTCTCTTTCAATGCTTTCACATAGGAAGGATGCATTGGTAAGAAACATTTTAATTTAAAATGATGCAAAGTGGTCCCAGAGCAAACAGAGACACTGAAACAAATGATTAAGCTATTCAAAACTGTCCAAGAAATGAATTTTAAGATGACAAAATATATAAAAAATCATTATGTAATGATGGCAGATGTGCAAGATTGAATCTAGTGCCTGATACTGTTACTGTTATTATCTTCAACTTTCACATAAAGAGAAAAATCTTACAGTTCTCAGTTATTCAGGTAAATTACTTTGAATAACAAATATACATTTTGGATAACTTTTTTTTTTCCACCGTTTGTAAGGCAAACAATTTTTCCCAATTCATATGAATCACTGAGCTGATGCCAATTACCAAGGAACAATACAGAACTGTTCAGAACATTTTGAGATTATGCAAGGGCTATGTTGCCTTCACCATACTGATCAGGAGACAATACTCTCCTGATTAGATGGTAGTTGCTAGCAGATATTTCTTGCAGAGTTCTAGTGATCTGAAGCACTGAAATAAAATATTCCCAAATAAAAATACTATTTTGACAAGATTTTTAATGAATAAAATAATCTTATCAATCCATAAGATTAATGTTAGAAATAACTAGTATGTTACATTATACAAGTTCTCATTACACTATTCTGAAGAAAACCTGAGGATTTTCAGTGATACAAAGTTCCACACATAGGTATCATCTTTCTTGTGCAATGTGGCTCCCTTGGAGAGGGGTATAGAAGCTATTCTATTTTTTTCAAAGATATTATGGTACTGCATACACTAAGGATCTCCTAACAAACATTCTCAGATGCAATATCAGTACTTCAAATTGCAGGTTTCTGGTAGTGACAGTAAAAAGTCAGATTAGGCAATTTGATCTTTAAAGACATCAAATTTAGCTGCCTTTAAGTGTGGTGTTTTAAATAGACTGTGATACGCAATGCATATATTTAGAGACTGAAAAATCTTCAGTTTAGATGGCATTATTTTAGCTTACATTGATTTCATACACAGTGTTTTATCATTTATTGCACATGTGTCGTAGTTTAGCCCCGATCCGGACCAGACTACGCAGTCTCTCTCTCACTGCCCCCACCCTCCGAGAGAATAGGGAGAGATAATTTAAGAGAAGAGAGATAATTTAAGAAAAAACGACTCGAGGTTTGAGATAAGGACAGGGAGAAATCCTTACCGTCACGGGCAAAAACAGACTCG
>WHYT01016886.1:73217-91885 GCA_009806455.1 Tetrax tetrax | reverse complement strand
ATGGAATTATTCTGAAACACAACTAAAATAAAAATTACCTAATTTTGAAGAAAAATATTTCAATAGAGAAATGCATCCTAAGAGCAAAACAAGATAAATAAATAAATGCAATCAGTCCAAAACTAGGCATAATGGCATAAGCAATTTGTTCAGAACTGACCTTTCTGTGCCCAGAAGGGGTTAAAAACTGCGCAAAGAAAATGCTCCCCTTCTCCTTGTATTACTTTTTTTTTTCTATTCTGTGGTCACTGATTTCCCTCTGTGGGCATATAGTTTGGGTCTTAAGTGAGTTCTGTTCTTCTAAGCGCAGAGAGACCACTTGCCATTCTAAACCCTATGAACATTTATTCATATAAGAACTTGCAATATATACAACTTCTTTTCTCCAGAAGAACAATTAAAACATTTTCAGCAACAGAATTCTAAGAAACAGTAGCTGAAAACCACATGCACTTGTTTATGTATGTCTATGTCCTCTAGCATACAAATGTAAGTTTTGGTATGAAGAGCAGGCAATTATGCTCAGAAAAATTCCCACGGTGATAAATATTTTTGCAAATATGAAGGAAGGAGCCTGAATGTAACTGAGACAATGACTTCTTCAGAACTCCAATGGATGTTTGAAATGTGGTGCCCCGATTTTCTTTCCCTAAATTATTCATTTGAATTCAGTCCAGGTCAGTGGAAAGTTGTTAAATTGAAAGTTTTTGCTGTTTACATAATGCTTAGTCTCTGAATAGAACTGATGAGTTTCATCCCTTTTCTGTGGGATGATTCATACTGTACAAAATTATGCTCTCATCTGATACAAATCAGGACCCTAACTAGTAGCCTAAACAAAGGATCCAGAATAAATCTATCTCTTAAGTGGCACTGCCAGTGAAAATCCCCAAAATCCAAAAGTATGGCAAGCTTTTACACATGCTATACTTCTGTATATAAATAGTTTCAATCTCTTAAGTAAAATATATGTGGGATGTAATTGTGCATAAAAGTCTTGAGTGCTGACTGCCTAGTACTTTTAACACATATTTTAGAATTGCTTTAAAATAAAAGGCTGTGGTATATATTGGATCCAAGACGTCCATAAAACTTCATTACTTCTAGTAGATTTTTTTCATTAATATTGTGAGTACTCAATAATATTTTAGGTAAGTGGCAAACACTTTTGTTGCTTAAAAAAAATTACGAGGTTGCATTTCTCCTGTATATTCACCTACAAATCCTACAAAAAAAAAAAAAAAAAAAAAAAAAAAAAAAGTCATATTAACGTGCTAGAAATTAGTATTTTGAAAAGAGGAATCATTCTTTCACCTAGAAAAGTAACAATTCTAGAGGGAAATGTAGCCAAACCTTTGACTAATGAAAACTCTCTTTACCCAGTTTGCATCTTGTCTTTTCTCTCTGAGTAACACCAGTGCAGATGATTGATTATGTATAGTCTAAACCTGTTAAATAGCAGCAGTAATAGTATGCAGTTCAATTTTGCAGCTGTCATTAGCTTCCATGTAGGCAAAGCTGGTTCTCTGACAATGGCTTTCTAACTCCTGCATAGTATTAAAAACATAAAGAAAGTTATTAGAACTAAAGAAAAAAATCACAGAATCACAGAACAGTTAGGGTTGGAAGGACCTTTAAAGGTCATCTAGTCCAACCCCCCTGCAAGGAGCAGGGACATCTCCAACCAGATCAGGCTGCTCAGAGCTCGGTCCAACCTGACCTTGAATGTTTCCAGGGATGGGATGTCTACCACATTTCTGGGCAACCTGTTCCAGTGCTTCACTACCCTCATTGTAAAAAATGTTTTCCTTATATCAAGTCTGAACCTACCCCCCTCTATTTTAAAACCATTACCCCTCATCCTATCACAACAGACCCTGCTGAAGAGTTTCTCTCCATCTTTCTTATAAGCCCCCCTTAGGTATTGGAAGGTCACAAGAACTTATTGGAAGGTCTTCCCAGAGCCTTCTCTTCTCCAGGCTGAACAGCCCCAACTCTCTCAGTCTGTCTTCATAGGAGAGGTGCTCCAAATACAACCTAAGAAAATGTTTTAGATGTTCACTTTAATTTTTGTTGCTATTTACCACAACACTATGTAGGTATTTAGGTATAGAAATTTGCCTCTTAAAACATGTCTGTGTGGTGTAAGATTGTGTCCTACACATATGTTTTGTCAGCTCAGGTACTGAAATCAGCAAAGACACATTCTACTTATCATCTATGCTACACTAAAATGTCTTTTCAGAAAGGCTAATTAACCTAAAAAATGTACCACTAATATGGCTATATATTTCTGTTATTTGAGCTGGCTAGTAAGTTCAGTGTGAAGATGCCCTTTATGTATGTTCACACAGATGTTCATGCATGCACTGTCTGTGCCTGATTCAGACCAAATGGCTTTATAAAGCAAAGAAGTAATTACCTCCTGGAATCAATACGTTTTTTTATATCTTGGACATAAGCAAAATAGACTTTCTAGAAGTTCAATATTATCTCTTTTGACTAGGGTCTGTTGCATATATGCACTAAAGTTCTATATCTCGCAAATCCCCACTTCTTTTTTTCTTTTTTTTTTTTGAGTCTAGCAATGGCTACTCAGTAGGATGCTTTATTTTCTCTTAGAGTTTGCTACAAGTTGATATTCTGCTACTACTGCCCATGCATGAATATGCTATGCTAGCATGTATGAATATTACTCAGCTAGTAATCAGGGATGTCATCAAAGTCTTTTTTTTTTCCAGATATCACTTTTCCTCTGTCTTTCTACAGAGATCTCCATCTGCCTACATTGGTACAAAATAGCTAGTACCAAAAAATATCTTCCAGATATGGAAACCTTGTGCCTCTAAAATAAATGTCTTTCTAATTTAAGTTACTCTTTGATACTGCTTGATTTTAAACACAAAAATTCTTTAGTCTTTTTATACAATAAATAATGAAAAGGTCTGGAAACATTCTCAGGAGGTGTTCTTGCAGGAATATGCTCACTGGAGCCTGTTGGCATTTGTTATCAACTTTTTACCCAAACCCACCTTTAACTCTACTAATAGCTATACAAATAACTACATTGAATAGAAGCAACCAGGACAAGCACCTAAATAAATCATCAATGTTAAATGCCCTCTGTCCTGGAAACTCACAGAAAATTAAATTAGATTAGGTGATAAACTGTAACAGGATTTATTTGTAACAAGCTGATAATGATTTCAAACTTAGCTCTACTTTAACTGAAATTGCTTTAAGATTCCAATACTATTAACAATTCACAGGTTCAAAATGTCATTCAGAAATTAATGCTACACAATGACCTCAAGGATTCTTAAACTTTTATGGCCAATGATCCAAAATGCACAATCACTCACCTAACAAAAAGAGGACTCTCAACCTTGAGAATTTTCCTTAGGCAGCATTGCAAACTGCAGACTCACTGCTCCAAGGAAGAACAGCTCAAACTCGCCTTCTGTCCACGGCTCCATTTATACCCTAGTTGAATCTGATTTGTGGTTGTATATGGTCACGTTAATTCTCATTGTCTGAAGATTCCAGTAGCCACTGTGTGGGCTTGACCGGAACTTTCTAGGGCTTTCTGGGTACATATGTGACAACAGCCAAAATGGTTCTAGAAGCTTCTTAGCTTAGGGTGGGTGTACCTTCCACATCCTTGTCTAAGAATGCCTATGCAGAATGACGTGCAGTGACTCAGACCTCAGTAATGTCATGAATTGGTCTTAGAAAAGCAATAGCTCGTACCTACTCTAACTCTCTAAAGTCACATTGTATTTTCCATAATGTAGTTAAAAATATGTTCACTTTGCTTATTTGATTGGTTGTGCTCCTTTTGTCTGGGATAGAGTTGATTTTCTTCACAGAAGCTAGTAAAGGGTTGTGTTTCGTATTTGTGCTTGAAAAAGTCTCGATAGTAGAACAGTACCTACACAAGTCAAGGCCTCTTCTGCTCCTCACCACCCCAACAGTGAGTAGGCTGGGAGTGCAAAACAAGTTGGGAGGGGACATAACTGGGACAGGTGACCCTAACTACTCAAAGGGATATGCTACAACTTCATACTCAGCAATAAAAGTAGGGGGGAAGTTAGTGGGGAGGGCTGCTGCTCAGGGACTGGCTGGGCATTGGTCGACTGGTGGTGAGCAACTGTTTTCATTTGCATCACTTGTCTTTCTTGGGTTTTATTTCTCTTAGTTATTTTCATTTTCACTAAATCCGTTGTTATTATTATTATTATTATTATTATTATTATTATTATTATTATTTTCAGTTTAATTTTCATTATTTTTGTTTCAATTATTAAACTGTTTTTATTTCAACCCACGAGTTTTATGACTTTTAGCCTTCAGATTCTCTTCCCTCATCCAGAAGGAAGGGAATGAGTGAGCTGCTGTGTGTATGCAGTTAGTTGCTGGCTAGGGTTAAACCATGACATTGGTATAATTGGTGTATTGGGTTTAGCTGGCAAGGTTTTGGTACTAGGGGGCTGCAGGAGTGGTTTCTGTGAGAAGACACTAGAAGCTGCTCCCATGTCAGATAGAGCCAGTTTCAGATGGTAGTAAGATAGACTCACCACTGGCCAAGGCTGAGCCTGTCAGTGACATTTGTAGGGCCTCTGTGATAATATATTAAAGAAAGGATAAAAAATACTGCACAACACCACCTGCAAGAGAGAAGCAAGGATATGTGAGGGAAATTGCACTGCAGGCACCAAGGTCAGTGAAGAAGCAGGAGCAGGAGGTGCTCCAGGGTCCATAGCAGAGATTCCCCTGCAGCCTGTGGATAAGTTCATGGTGAGGCAGGCTGTGCCCCTGCAGCCCATGGAGGACCCTACACCAGAGCAGGTGGATACATCCAGAACGAAGCTGCAGCCTGTGGAGGGACCATGCTGGAGCAGGCTCCTGGCAGGAAGTCCAGCCCTGTGGAGAGAAGCCCATGCAGGAATAGGTTTTCTGGCAGGACCTGTGATCCTGTGGGGGATCCATACTGGAGCAGTCTGTTCCTGAAGGATCACACTCTGTGGAAAGGACCCATGCTGGAGCAGTTTGAGAACTGCAGCCCATGGGAAAGACCCACACTGGAGCAGCTTGTGAAGGATTGTGTCCCAAGGGAGGGACTCTATTCTGAAGCCAGGGAAGCGTGTAAGGAGAGAGTGGCAAAGACAACATTATGGACTGATGGCAACCTCCATTGCCCATTCCCCTGTGCCAGAGGAGGATGATGTAGAGAAACCAGGAGTGAAGTTGGGCCTGAGAAGGACAGAAGGGTGGAGGGAAGCTGTTTTTAGATTTGTTCTTATTTCTTATTATCCTAGTCTGTTTAAAAGATGTCAATACATTAATTTCCCCAAGTCGAGTCTGTTTTGCCCATGGCAGTAATTGGTAATTGATCTCTCTGTCCTTGTCTCAACCCACAAACTTTTCATCATATTTTCTCCTTTCCTATTGAGAAAGGAGAATGATAGAGCAACTTAGTGGGCACTTGATAGTTGGCCAAGGTCAACCTACCGCAATCAGTTACGAGAACATTTATTTCAGGATATTTTACAGTGAAATGATCCTAAAAATCATCTTTAAATTAGTCTTTCAGTATTATCTCACTTCCAGAATGTAAGAAAAACTATTTCCAGATATAAAATCCTCTAGGAAGATATATTAGGCACAACTGGCAGGGTTTGACTGGCAAAAGTCTATCAGGGTACCCTGTATGGGAGGCGACCATGACATGCTCTGTGCCGGGCACAACTGGTTCCAGATAGAGCTAACACTGATGCAAACAGCCCATCACACTCCAAAATTGCTGCAGCTCAAGGACCTGTAGCACCTCTATTCAGGCAGTGACAAGATAGCAGCAGCCACTGTGCAAGGACAAATGGGGGAGATGCAGAAAAAAACACAGAGGGACACACGACGAGAAACAGAAGAACAAGAAAATATGTGGTAGAAACATGAAGGAAATGCAAAGAGACACATTGGCGAGTCACTCATGGGGAGAGAGACACATGGAGAGAGACATTGTTGAGGACATGGTTGGAGGCTTTTGGAAGGAGGTGCTCTGACTGAAGGAGATAAGCCTCTGAAGGACAGCCACCATGAGAGACCCAAGTTGGGGCAGGGACATCCCTGAGGGAATGCAACTTGTGCACCACATATGCCGGGGCAGAGGACAAATGGGAAAGAAGCCAAGAACAGCAGAGGAAAATGTAAAAAAGTGAGGAGTGGCAGAAAGAATCTGCATATGCCGGGGCAGAGGACAAATGGGAAAGAAGCCAAGAACAGCAGAGGAAAATGTAAAAAAGTGAGGAGTGGCAGAAAGAATCTGCTATGCACTGACGTAAACCTCCTGCTCTCCTGTTGCCTCGCCAAAGGAATTGGCATGGCTGAGTGAAAACAAGTGGAACTGAAACTAGGAAGGAAGTACAATAGGTGTTTGACTTTAGTTGAGCCTGGGAAAGAGGCAGGACATGTGGTTCACTAAATGTTTGTTTAATTATGTATGTTTTCTTTTTCCTCTGTACCTAAATCGATGATCAGAATTTTGCCTTAAATGTTAATAAAGTAAGTAAAAATTCTTGAAATAACACTGTTTTCCTGCAACAACAACAAAAAAAATCAATACACAAACAATAATTTTTAAAAGAAATTGGAACAGATGAAAGACAACTCAGATACTGATCAGCTGTTACCACCTGGTATTTTATATTTTTTTAGTTTTAGGGTTGGCAATATTGCTACAGACTAAAAAGACACAATTTTCCTACCTATTTGTTAACTTTTTTATTTGCAATTGGAGAATACATGGGTTTCCATTTGCCCCAAACATCCGATCAATTTGGAATTGGTTGTTTAGTGGCAAATAAAAACAGTAAGTGTAAGTACACGGCAGTTCTAATTCAGACAGCAATAAACTGTTAACAATCCTTTTTCCTCAATTTGTGAAAAACTAATAGACTGTTTTTTTTTGAATGAAGCACAAACTATTTCCAATGCTGGATTGCTGAAGTGGTTTGTCCCATACAACACAGATAGAGACACTTACTGAAGTTCTCTAATATAGAAGAAATATGTTAAGTCAGGTTCCTCTGACATGTAAATACAAGTAAAAGAGAAATATTCAATTGTGAACAATTACATATGCATGCTCACTTTACAATTTCAAGACCAAAGAGAGTTCGTGTTACTGCTTTAAGTCATTGTTGGTAAAAATAATGAAGTTTAAAGGGCCCAATACGCATATACTTTCCTGAAATTAGATTTTTTTTCATAGCAATAGTTAAAAAATATTGAAAATTAAAAAATTAAATATGCTGGAAAAAAACCCTGATGTCATAACTATAATGGAATTAGATTCTTGAAATTTCTTGAAAAAATAATATTATTTTTTTCATGTGATTTGAAAAAATAACTATGGATTAGCATTCAATACTCTTTTCTTTTTTTTTTTTGCTGAGCGGATAAATGGTTTTGTCCAGTAGGGCAACCAAGTATCCTAAGAAAAAAGCTAAATTTGGGTTGAAAATTTGAAGTTTTTGAAAGGTGTAAATATTTGAGAAAGAAATTTATTTTCTGGCTTCATTCAATGATTAAAGTTAAGCAAAAGAAGAAACTTAATCGAAAGTAAAAGGACACTAGAAGCAATGTGGAACAAGGCTACTTAACAGAAAAAGGACATCCAGTCTTTTTGCTCATTCCTTCATATCTTCTGTGTGTCCCTGTATGTTCTTACATAGCACAAAGTTAGTATTTCTTTTCCATATAGATTTGTAATGTATTTGTATTTTGGTATACAATAATTTCCTGGCTGCTGCAAATCTGGGGCATGAAGCTCTTTAACACAAATGTCTTCCATTTCTAGACATGGCTGGGGAGACTAGCAGCTAGCTACTCTAGTCCACCATTCTTTCTGTTTAGAGTATTGTTGTAATTGTCCCAGGGAGTTCCAGATAGAACTAGACTATTAGACAAGGTCTACTAATGTAACCTGAGAGGATCTGAACAAATTTAAGCAAACAAATTTGATAACTATCATTAATGTAGCTGCAGTAAGTGTTTTTTTTTCCTCTGTTAAGAATAACGTATTTATTATCACAAACACAGTCACAGGAATCGGAGTAACTTTAGTTTGGATAAAACTACATTTTTTTTTAAGGAAAAATGGGAACCTTCTGCTGTAACATTTGTCAGCATTATTATAGAATTACATAGTTTTCTTTGGATCATGTAGATAAGTCAACAAGACGATCCACTGGCTGCACTGGTGTCTTACTTCAGAATGCACTATTGATCTTTCCTTTCTCCTGTATTGCTATTTGCATAAATATTAATTATCACTAAAGACAAATTATATCTCTGTTACTTGTGTCTATTACAGTATTTTGACACTTGTGTTTTGTCTGGTACCCCATGCTTTTAGTTTGATTGTGATTTGTATGTAACACCAGGACCAAAATAAATATTTAGAAATCTCTGTATAGACATTCAGGTTATATTTACAAGCACCCATAGAAAGCTGTGGGATCAGAAGGAATCATCGCACTGAGCAGAGGACCCATATAGAGCTAGCTTAAAGCACAGACATGAGCCTTCCCAGGCAACCAGAAAATGCTAACAGGAGGTATCTTTACCTACTCTATATCTCTAGTTTGAAAAGGTTAGACTTTTATTTTTGTTTTTACCTCCTTTCAAAACCTTTAAGATAACTTTTTAGATGTGACTGAATAGAAAGTGTCTTTTTTTTTGGTAAAACCCTAAGTTACGATCAGAGAATTCAGCCTTGTGCTTCTCTCAACCTGGAGGGAACCTTAATCAGACAGCAATACCTTTGGGTAGGTATAACCCAGTTTATCTCCTGCTGTGAATCTCTGCCACCAGTTAGAGAAGAATTGAAAATCAACTTGTCTTCATCACTGATCAAAACAGCTAGGCATCCTTCTGTTTTCCCTTTCTGCCACAAGGACTTCTCTGCCCTTCTCTGAAAGACATGTTTTGAAAATGTCCTCCTATGATTACAAAACACAGAGAAAGTGGTAGGACCTTGGTGTTAAGTGCAGTTCTGTCTGTGTGTCTCACTTTATAATGAGAATGAATCCACCTTAAAAAGACCATTAGACCATGAGAATGACCATCCAAATGGAAGATCTGAGAGTTGGCTGTGGAGTGCCCATCTTTCATTCTTGGAGTCTTAGGCAGGAAATAAAAGGTTAGGCATTAGGGACATGTGAAATCAATATAATCTGCCCCGGATTTAGGTGATTCATGTGAAAGAATATGCAGAACAGTATTTTTGGGCATAGATACCTAAATATTACAGATTTAATTACTTCTCCTCTCATTTGAAATGGTGCTAAAAAACTACAAAATGCAAATGAACTGAAAGTTCGATTTTCATAGTTACTTATTTTGTCTGCATATAAAATATTTTATTTCATTTTCTGCTCATCTCCTACTTAGAGATCTATTTCTGAAGTTATTCACCTTCAAGAGCTCCCATTTTTACTCAGTGAGAGATCTGTGTAGCTCACTTGAGAATGAGAAACAATTTCCACAATTACAACACAGGATATCTAGCTTTTGGACCTTTTTAAAAATTTCATTCTGACATATGGGGGTCCTGCATTTGACCTCCAAATCTGTGAGACAGATTAGATGTGGAAAGAAGTAGTATATTTAGAAAGATATTTTTTTAAAGCCCACTGTATTATAGATGGCTTGCAGTAGTAAATGATGTAAAATTTTCTGCAATTATAACAAGTACTTAAACTTTTCAAGCAAATCATTTCCATTAAATTGCTTTCTATATAATTATTCACATGCATGGTTTAAGCACCATTTAGTAATCTTTCATGACCCTTTGTTTTTCAGTAGTGAACCTGAAACTGTTCAGGAAATTCACTAGAGGCTTGAAGATATTATAATACTGTTGCATCGGGTATGTTTCCATTAGGCATATACCTAATGAAGAAATTATACCTTTTTGGTTTGATTAGTGGGAAAATTACTGACTAAATACTGTTTTTCTGACAAAAATGACGTCTGTCAGAAAGAAAATTAATGTTTCAATTCTATTTTTCATTTCCTTGAGTTTACAGTAGGTGTGTCTTTCAAGATAAGATACAGGTCAACTACTAACAAAGAGGAAATATGATTTCCTAGTACCTACAATATATTGCTTATTAATAAGGGTAAAAAAATAACATGTCACAGAAACTAGACAGTTTGTTTTGATCATTTGACTTCTAAATTATACAGAACATTGCTTATTTGAATTCAAATACGCAGATACTAGCATACAATTAATTAAATCAATCTACTCAAGGGCTATTGTAGACAGTAAACATGCTATTGGAAACAAAGCAAAGATTATTTGATTTGCAAATCTTATTTGATTCAAAAATATTACTTAATTTATCATAATGACCAAAACTGTGAGTATTGGTCTACAAGGTGCTTTTCTTTGTTTTGCTTTATGTCAATAAAAGGAACATTTAATGAAGGAAATAATCTTTCAGTAGTGACTCAAGCCAGGCAAAAGTTTGGCACCCCAATGTCTGTAAAAATTATGTTATCTGTGACTATGTACATATATATATGTAGGTATATATGTGTGTGTGTGGGAGGGTGTTATGTGTATAATTTTTTTTTCCTTTTTCAGAAATATTATTGCTTTTTTATTTTCTGTCTTAATTTGGTATCAACTTTCTCTTGTAGTAAATATGTTAGAATATAAGGATTTTAACATTGATTTGTTTGCAGCATTGCTTATTCTACATTTCTCTGCAGAAATAATTGTTGATAATGACCCTGTATATTACAAAACAAAACAGAAAGTATCTAATGAGTGATATCTGAATCTGATTCTTTTTATTTGCAATGCAATTATAACTTTATGTGAAAAATGATACTATTATGTCAGTTTTAAAGAAAGAAAGCTGAAACAAAAATGGTAATATTCACCTGTCCGATGACAAAACCTGCCCTTTAAGTTGGGTAGGCAGTCATGAGAAGTAGACACTTCCATAACGGAAGTGTCTATGGAAGAAAAGGAAGGAAAACCCAGAAAGAACCACAATAACTCATCATTTGGACCTACTGCAGTAATTAAAATTTATTCTTAAAGTACAGGTGTAAAACATGTTTTTAACCATTTTGAGGGTCCTTTAAGTCTTATAAAAGTAATTTAATTTTCTCTTAGGCAACTATGAACAGTTCTGTCAAATACTGGCTTTGCAGCTTGCATCAAAGTTTAGAGTGTGGATTTCTTAATGAATATTATGTAGATATTTCACTCAGCAGCATCAAGAATATTTGATAGGAATTTTATACATAAAGAATCTTATACAGCAATGCATATTCAAGTTATGCTGTCAAATGGCAGGAGCTTCAAAATTATTTCTTAGAAATAATAATAAAGATATCAGCTTTGCAAGGAGCAATTTCAGATTGAGATCATCTGCAGATGATTTGGTTTTGCTGCTTCCACCACAATAAAGGAAGATGCACTAGTCCCCTACTGTTAGCATGTACTTCTACTTCACTGATGTAGTGGAAAAAAAAATATTTTTTTTTTTCCTCCAGGTCATTTACAACAGTTCATGAATGTGAATAATATGAACTAGGTTGAGAGTTTATGCAGTGACTCTAAATCCAAACAATATCAATTGCTTGCACAAGAAAAAGATAAGACATTACAAGATGTATGCAGATGTATTCATGAGTGCCCTGAATAGGAAAAGGATGTATATTTTTCCTTAAGAGCTATCTTTTTATTGACAGTACAGTTGCTGTCTGGAATTGGTAGTCTCCAAAGTATTTGTAACAACTATAAGTAATACATATTTCAAAATGGGATATATATCTGCCAAAATATGATACCATATATGGTAAAACATGCCACATGTGAAACAATAAAATAATTTTTATCATAAGTGGAAGAAAAAAAATCAGAAAAATGAATTTGTAGTCCAGTTCTGTGTAGTTGTACCATATCTTCCCCAGTTCAGTGCTCTGAAATCATCATTGAAGTTCAGTTTAGAGATATTTTTATCTTTCAGAAAGAACAAATACTGTTCTATTCCTTCTTTGTAAGGGTGAAATTAATTTTTTGACTGGAACAAAATTTCTATATTTATAAATTGAGTGTTTCCTTTAATGTAAAAATAAAATTCTAGTGTTTTGTAAAACTTTGAGATTACAATTGATTTACTGCATATTTTAACAATCTATTGTATTCAAGTCAACAGTTATATTACCTGTCCTCACAGTCCAAAACATCATGAAGACTATGGAATCCTCAAAAAAAAAATCAGAAAATGTTTTCCATTGAAAAAACATTAAGAATTACTTGCTTTGGATTCCTTTTGCTGTTAATGAGTAGCATTGATATTCAGTAAAAGCCGTTGTTCTTCACTTAAATATAAAGACCAAAGATGACTACTTCAGTGCACAGGTATTGAGTGTCCTTGGAGGATGTGATGAAAGATCATGTTCCTGTAATTTAATAGTTGAAATAATGTTAATACAACTTAAACAATTGTTCACTGTAGAAATCAGGTGATTTATAACACAGTGATTTTCAGCACCTACTTTCATCTACTCTCTGACAGAGAACCGAGTAGTTTTGTTTTTTTTTTTTATTTTAAGGCAAACATCAGGTACGGATGTTGGAAATTTATCTGGCCTTTTAATGCCATCCAATTTCTGCTATATTGAACAGTACAGGTAGCTGAAATTATATATCTGAGACAGTGCAAATGGTACTTCATCACACATGTGGGCCTGGCAGTGCAATGCTTCTGGGATGCCATATGAAGGCATTTTCTTCCAGTTCCACAACCTTCACAACTCAAACACATTTTCCTGCTTGACATAGGGGGTTCAAGAATGTTTTGGAAAAGTCATTACTTTTGATTGAAACACAGAAACATTTCCATTTGCCCTTCATGTTCTTTGGTGAGGACACTTAGAGGGCTGCAGCTTCACCTCAGTGAATCATCACATACTGTATCACTGTGGGTGACTCTTCACGCAATTCGTATGACTTTGCTGCGCTGGTTTCTAATTCAGGATCAACCTGCCAATAAATGATGCTACTAAGTCTATGTCTTTTAATTCTGTGATAGATCGTTCTCACTGTTAAAATGTTCTCATTACTGCAAATTTAAATATGTGCAACTGCATCTTCCAGCATTTTCCTTATATTATGGTTTCCTCTGTTATAGTGTATAGTTCTCCTCAAACGCTCAAGATGTCACAAAAATTTTTTGAACTGAATTCCTTCAGCATCCATTATAAAAACAGCAACAAAAATTACTTAAATGGAAGAGAGAAAACCTTCTGAATAGTTCTTCAGTATGTGTGTATACCAGTATGTCTATAAGGGCAGACAGAAATAATTTTGTCAGCCTCAGAAATGTGTCTGCCTCTGAAGCCAACAAAAGAGAAAAATTAATAGCTTCTGGGAATAATCAGAATTGGAAATGAAGAACATGCTGAACTTCTCTGTAGCTAAAAAAGCTAAATATGAAAAGACAACTTGTGTCATCCACCTTTATTGTTCTCAGATACAGGGACAATGCCCCTAATCTAGCTTTGAAGAAAGTGAAATGTAACTATTGAAGACTTTGGGAAAAACAATTTTCCTTCTTTTTTAATGTCTGCAGCAAGAAAAATGATCCCAGACAAAACAGAGCAATTTCACTACACTACCTGTATTGTCTGTCATTCTCTGTGTAATTAAGGACAACACTTTATAAGGGACATATGCAGTTTAAAACATGTACAGAGTTCTCTTTTTTTTTGCTGTGCAGTTACTTGGAGTAAAAGTTATACAATTAGATCAAAGTTAATTGTGATGAGTACTAAAAATAATTTATTTTACTGAGAATAAGAACCCCTCCCCTGCCCCAAGAAAGGAAACACCAGTGCCACTTGCAGGAAAGGCACTATTTTCTGTCATGTGAGAAAGACAGCACTGTTAGTATTTAGTATCTAACACAGAATCACAGAATGGTTGAATTTGGAAGGGACCACTGGAGGTTGTCTGGTCCAACCTCCCTTCTCAAGCACAAATATTTCTATGGGTGATGACTCCATAACCTCTCTCGACAACCTGTTCCTGTGCTCAGTCTCTTCATTTGCTTTTCTTTTTTATATACCTATGAAAAGCAGAAAGGTGGAATTAGAAAAGGTGAATGATAGAAAATTAAGAAGTTCAAGATAATTAATAATCAGGAAATTTTTATTTTATTTTGCCCTGTTGGTTTGTGGGTTTTTTTTCTCTTAATATGCATTCTGAAAGTGGTATTTCTCTTTCCTAATGTCCAGAGTATGAAAGTTATCTAATAGTGAAAATGAAAGGATACATATATATCTGCATTTTAAGAGAGAGAAGATGAGCTGGGTATGTCTGTATAATTAAGCTTATTGGTGTCACTTCAGTGTTTTAGAAGTACAGCAGATCTCTTCAACCAGCTGATTAACTCAGATTTCTACCTATCTGCTTCATACTGTGAGACTATGGAGGAAAAACAGAAAGGCAAGATTACATGGACCATACATTTTTACAGGTTGTAATTTTGGAAAGCATACATTAGGCAAAATACACTATGGACCACTAAAAAGACAGGAAAATCTATTAGAGTATGTGGATCAGGAGTCTGGAAAGGATTAGAAAAATGTTCATAGTTTCATTTTTAAAATGAAAATGGAACTATCTCACTCAATAAAATGACAGGAAGTTTGTGCATCTTAAGGTATGTAATAGTACCTTTTCCTTAGGATACAGATTCAATAGGTCCAATTTATCCTGTACTTTTCTCAATAGCAATATAGGAGGTGAATTTTCATTTTGCATATGACTGATATTATATCAAGATATGTAAATATTTTTTTTTTCTTGCCAAAAATGTAGTTCACTATATTTTGGTTGATTACCATGCTTGGCATTTTTGAATTGTCTGCTGAAACAAGCCCTACAGAGAGGAGAGAAAAAGTAGGGGCCTACAGAAAAAAATGCAAAAGAATAAAGAAGGAGGGATTTTTTTTTAAAAAAATCATTGCTTCCATTCCTTCTATTAATTGTGTTCTACAAGTCCTTACAGATTATTAAGTCTTGCCCCCAGAGATTTTTGTATTTATACTGTGTTGAGTTTTTTCACACTGCATCTTTTTTTTTCTGAGTTCAGAAGTAATTCAGGGCAAAAGTATATGATAGTTGTTTAAGGAAAAACTATTTTATTATTAGTTTTGTTATACTATGCAGAATGTTAACAGATATCAGATCTCCAAAGTACAGAAACTGTCCAGAAGCATTATAAATTGGTTGAAAGAGCACTAACTTAATTTTTTAATTTGAATGGAGAGGGGGAAATGGAAGACAAATGGAAAAACAAGATATTATGCTGATTTTATATTTAAGCATTTAGATTTATTGAGACTGAAAACTAAATCCATCTAGGATTTAATATCTTGAAATGCTGACTCAAGGTGCTTAACATTTCGTCACTCAGACCTCAGATGTCTTGACTAGGTAAATCCCTCAGTGTGAATTCAACACCAACCAGTAAATTAGGTGCAGGTCCAGCTTTAGCTACTCAGTAAGCATTTACAAACACTCTTCCCGATACTGGGGCAAAGTCACTGTTTTCTTTTCCAATACAAAAGTGACTTCTCAAGAGTTGCAGCCTCTTTTACATAATTCCTTTATCACCAAAGCAGTTACACAGGATGCAAGAAACCCATAGTCACTGCCTGCCTCTGACTCAGGAGATTCCAGTCCACGTCTCCTGTCACCCTGGAGTGACTTATCAGCACAGACGATTGATTTTTTTTTTTTGTGGAGATACTCTCCAGTCCACCTTCTCAACATCCAATGGAGAAAGAGAAGAGAGATATGTTGTAATTTGGGAATGACACAGCCATTTGGGAGTTTGGAGGTTTCATCCTTTTTCCAAAGTGGTTTATGTATTTTGTCTTTTGAATGTGTGCAATGCTATTCTGTTAAAGACTAGTGAAATAAATAGCATTATGGTTATCTCTTCCCTGGCAATCATATTTGAAAGAATAAGTGGTTCTGACAGTTTTGCAGGGAAACTAATAGTGTGAATGCATTTCAGGAACACTGTAACGGATCAGGTCTTTCAGGAGCAAGCAAAGGGATACCTTGTTCCCAAGACCTGTAAGGCTTAAATAAGAAACTGGCATTGAGATGCTGAAACTGAGGTATTCACAGTGGTGCACATCTCAAAACCCGGGGATTTATAAATCTAAACAGGGAGATCCAGAAAATTTAGGTGCTTTGTGAAGGCAGCTGCTAAGAAAATGGTAGATGACAGGCATTACTACAAGTGTGTGCTTCGGTGTTCTGAAAGTTCTTTTGGAGTGCCAAATTATTTTGTTAAAACTTACTCTCACTGTCTCACTCCAAAATTCCAAAAGAATTCTGACAAAGATTTAATTTGGAGTGTTCATGTCCCTTTCTAATGCTTTATTCCTGAGCACACTCTGCCTCAGGGGAGAATAGGGAATCAGAGAATGGAAATGGCAGAAATGAGGGGAAAAATTAAGGACGCTTAGAACACGACAAGAACTCTGTTAGAACAAGAGTTGGAAGTAGAGAAATAAAATGCAAGGGACCTTTGTGTTTTTTTTTTTAAATAACAGAGCTTAGCTGAGCATTTATGCAACAACTTTTCCAGTCATACCTTCACAATGAATCCTCTACAGCAGAAATAAAAGAGAATCCTTACTTATTTACTCTTTTAGGTATAAACTATATCCCAACATAGGATTGTAAACACCTCTTTCTGCTGTGCATTTTCTTTCTGAACAGACAAGAGTTAGGCAGCTAGCTGCCTATACTCTGAACTCTGAATATTCAGATGTATATACTTTCAATTACAAAAATTCTCCAGAGCAGTTCAGTAAAGATCAACGTGTCAAATGAGCTTGTTTTTTTTTTTTTTTTTTTTTTTTCGTTTTTTTTTCTGGCTCTCAAAGGCTTTCAAATTCAAAGGAAATCATATCTACAACACTATGACTTAGTCTGTTAAAAAGACTCAGATAGAGTGAGACTAAAATCGCCTACAGATAATTTTATTATTAAAGGAAGAAGAGCACAGTATCCCATCAATTTTGAAATCTGAGATAAACAAAGAGTTTTTGAATTTATAGTGGCAAAAGCAATATGGTCAAGCTGACTGTAAACAATGTTCCTAATAAGACACTCCATTCTTTGGTTGTTCAGGCATGTATTAAGAGGAAAAAAGGTAATGTAAGTCAGCATAGTCCAACTGCAGCCAGCAGGTCATATGTGATCCACGGACATTTCCATTCATTCAAATTGCTTATTCTGTAGGAGACAAAGTAGTTCAAGCAAGGAATGGCCCAAACAACTAATCTTCTTGTACTTGCTGGGAGTCCAAACTAAAAAATCAGACTGTTACTCATGCTGCAGCTGCAATTAAAGTTATTGAGACCTATGAGACAGTGACAGTCCTGTTTCCACATGGGAGGTCCTCCAGTAATTGCTACTGGATAATGAGAGGCAGCCCAAAATTCAGTTTAGAAATTTGTTTCCTACCTCTGCAGTTTTTAAGGCTGGATCTTACTGAAATGAAAAAAAAAAAAGTCTCTGTATTATGAACAAAGTGAGGAAAAACACCACTGCAGTCCTTATAGATTTTCTTCACTAAAGGATAGGTGTTGTGGTTTAACCTCAGTAGGAAGTCAAACAGCACACAGACCCTCACTCACTCCCTCATAATGGGATGAGACTTAGAAGAGTTAAAGTAAGAAAAAAACATTAATTGAGACAAAGAGAGTTGGATAAGTAAGGAAAAATCTGTGTGCACAACCAAAGAAAAATGAGGAATTCTTTCACTACTTCCCATTGGCAGCCAGATGTTTAGCCATCTCCGGGAAAGCAGGGCTTCATTATAGCCACATTGCCTAAGCCACAGGAGGCAAAAGCAGAGACTGGGAGAATGAAGAACTACCCACTATAGCAGAAAATCAATTTCAAGACCATCTAAGGAAACTGAAGGTGTACAAATCCATGGGACCTGATTGAACGCATCCACAGGTCCTGGCAGATGAAGTTGTTAAGCCATCATATTGGAGAAGACATGAGAGTCAGGTGAGGTTCCCACTGACTGGAGAAGGTGTAACATAACCCCCATTTTTAAAAAGAGAAACAAGGAAAACCCAGGAAACTACAGGCCAGTCAGTCTCACTTCTATGCCTGGCAAGATCATAGAATCATAGAATGGTTAGAGTTGGAAGGGACCTTCAAAGGTCTAGTCCAACCCCCTGCAAGAAGCAGGGACATCCCTGACTAGATCAGGTTGCTAAGAGCCCCATCCAGCCTGGCCTTGAACTTTTCCAGGGATGGGGCATCCACCACCTCTCTGGGCAACCTGGTCCAGTGCTCTACAACTCTCATTGTAAAACATTTGTTTCTAATATCTAATCTAAACCTACCTCCTTCTAATTTAAACCCATTACCCCTTGTCCTATCACAACAGGCCCTACTGAACAGCCTCTCCCAATCTTTCCTGTAGGCCCCCTTGAGGTACTGGAAGACCGCTATCAGGTCTCCCCGGAGCCTCCTCTTCTCCAGGCTGAACAGCCCCAACTCTCTCAGCCTGTCCTCATAGGAGAGGTGCTCC
>WHYT01016886.1:52615-65888 GCA_009806455.1 Tetrax tetrax | reverse complement strand
GGGGTTAAAATACAGCTGGGCTCTAATAACCAGATAGTAGCCAGATGAGGTATGTAACTCAGATATTTTTGTAATCATAATGCAGTATTCTACATATTCTAGGCTATTCTAACAATACAGGTGCGACAATTGTACACAAGCCATGGAACATCTGTGCATTTTAAAAAAATGTTACGTGAGTTTGCAAGTATTACCCTGAACAGTGGCTTCTGTAATAGGATATACTTACTCTGGGAAAAAAAAAAACATTGTCGAAAATAATAACAAGATTGCCTACTATGATGTGAGAAATTATAAAGCTAAAACTATAGATTCATAGAATGATTTCAGTTGGAAAGGAACCTTAAAGATCATCTATTCCAATACCCTGCCATGGGCACTGACATCTTTCACTAGAACAGGTTGCTCAAAACCCCGTCCAACCTGGCCTTGAACACTTCCAAGCAAGTGACATCCGCAACTTCTCTGGGAGACCTGATCCTATGTCTCATCACCCTTCATGATCGTTTCAGCACTTGATGCCAGTTAAGCTTATTTTATTCTGGTCTCCTGTTGTGTTCCAAGTGCTGCTGAATGCATTCCACAGATTATGATTTTGGTAACATTAAGAAAAATGATAGAGCTGTTTGCAAGCTGTCTACTGCCTATGCTGCACTGTCCTCTTTGTTGCAGTTCCAGGCTGCTCAAACTAAAGTTACATAATTTTCTGTCAACTATAACCCCAAGAACCCTATCAGCAGAGTTACTCCTTTCAATGCTAAGCATCATTTTCTTATTTACCATGTATTTCTTATCAAATTTCAAGGTGAGTCCAGTATATATTCTCAAAGCTATGTTAAATACTTGTAGTTTACTGAACTCTTTCTCTGTTTATTAACAGTGAAACACATTAAATCTGACCAAGTTGCAGGTTGTTGAATTCTTCTATTAAAAAAAGTCTTGATTCTTTCATAATACTTCTCTTCACCAAAAATACATCTGAAAATAGTTAAATATAATTGTCAGTATTTAGGCAGGTTTTGACCACATCCTTACGAGTTTGAAATCCTGCCAATGATGGAAACAGACAATAAGCTTGACTCATCTGAAGCTTTTAATCACAGCTTAATATGTATTTTTCTGCATGATTTTAGTTAGCTGCCTGTTACTGGCTTCTGTGAGGCTATGTTGAGCTAAAATAGATTAATAACAACTTATCATCAGGGATTATAAGGAAACCATTCTATGATTATATGATTAAAACACTATTTTTTTTTAGCTTTCAAAAAAAATAAGTTCCATGGGGAAAACCTAAATATATACAGAGCTGTAACTAAGTAATTACTCTAGAAATAATTAACGGTTAGCATGAAAGCCACAATGTAATTTCACTCTGACTTAGCACATCATAGAATCATAGAATAGTTAGGGTTGGAAGGGACCTTTAAAGATCATCTAGTCCCACTTCCCTGCAAGAAGCAGGGACATCCCTGACTAGATCAGGTTGCTCAGAGCCTCATCCAACATGGCCTTGAATATTTGCAGGGATGAGGCATCAACCACCTCTCTGGGCAACCTGTTCCAGTGTTCCATAACCCTCATTGTAAAAATGTTTTTCCTTATATCCAGCCTGATCTGGATCTGCTTCCTTCTGTTTTAAAACCATTACCCATTGTCCTATCACAACACGTCCTGCTATGGAGTTTCCCCACATCTTTCCTGTTGGCCCCCTTGAGGTACTGGAAGGCTGCTGTAAGGTCTCCCTGGAGCCTCCTCTTCTCCAGGCTGAAAAGCCCCAACTCTCTCAGCCTGTCTTCATAGGAGAGGTGCTCAAGCCCTCTGATAATCTTCATGGCCTAAGTGTGGCCCAGAATAAGAATATGATCTGAATATAGGTTTCTACTTACACTGAGATTTTTTTAGTTATATTTACATCACAATAAGAAAAGTAATTGATCACTGTATTTTTTGTCATAATTCATTTTTTTTTTCAACAGGAGAACTCTGTTGTCTTGATTTAGACAGTCTCTTCCCTATGTACATTCAACAGAAAAAAAAATGTAAGAAATACTGATATTCCAAAAGGAAGTTCAGGATCATTTAGCCTCTCTCCTGTGTAAACAGTTTAATTCCTAAGTGAAGCAAGAAGGAGAAAGGCAGAAAAAGGGTTTAGATTTTTATACTTAGTTAAATAAACTAGGTTCTCCTTAGGAAAAGGCACCCAATTTCTATAATAAATAAATCTATCGTATATACATAAACTACTTTTTCTGCATTTGAGTAGGTATTTCTGAAATTACCAACCAGATTAATTCTTTCTTTTCTGACAATATAGATATGTTGCATCTTGTTAAGAAGTTTTATCTTTGTTTATTTCTTCAAGTGATAACAATAGTAAGTTTTTTTTTCATTGTAGATTTTTTTCTTATTTTAAATATACTCAGTATACTTCTATTTTTTTTTTCTTTAATCTAGGCCCAGGTTCTTCATTTATTTCAGAATTATATAACCATAGTTCAAAAGTATTCAGCTTGCATTTTAGAATTTCCATCTGTGAAAGCATCAGGACTAGGAACTTATGTGCATTTTCATTTTATTCCTCTGTATAGACTCAGATCAAAGCCTGCTGCTCTGGGGGAATCTATTCTGCCTAAAGATCAATTAATAGTTTTCCTTCTTTCACCCTTATCTATGCGAGAGGTGACATTGTGTGTGTCATTTGCACATACAGCTGAGAAAATACAAAATAAAGTGATTAAAAGTAAATTAAGTAAACAGTCCACTCTGGACTCCTGGGTAATTAGGAAACATGGTTTTTGTTAGTTCTATATTATGCTTGTGCATGTACCGAATTTAAATGCCAATTATAATGTGTTCACTGTTTAAATTTTACTTTTTGTTACTTAAATATTTATTTTAAGATAAATACACATTGTTGAGCGCAAAATACTCAACTATACTTTCAAAGAAAAGAGAAAAAATGGAAAGGAAAAAAAAAAAGAATTCTTGCTATATATACTCATCTGATATTTGTTCTTGATGTAACTCTTTCCAAACTGCTTACATTGCTGCAGTCTGTATAGAGTACCACAGGACTCTGCTGTTTCCACACACAATCTAACAGCAAGCAAACAATCAAAGAAAATATTATTTGAGGTCAGTTCTTAAAGTGCCTTTTGGGAGTTTGTGAAGCTTCATATAACTCCTGATTCTACTGCTCTGGTTTTCCAATATTATCTCTGGAATTATATGTATGGCTACTCAGACTACTAGACTGAGTACCTGTTAATCAGCTAGTAAGATTAAGTTCAGTAGCTGTTCTATTAAAGAGGTGAAACCTTAAATCCTATGTTTTAGTTCACAACAAATACAAAAAATAAGACTAAACAAATAAAAACGCCTGAAAATAAATCTTACTCCAGAAATGGCTTTTTTTTTTTGCGTAAAGAAGCATTTATTTTTGCAGAAATATTTTATTTTTGATAGTAAAAGAAATTTGACCTTAATGTGGATTATCTGCAGTACACGAGCCATTACATTATTTTGTGAACACTGTCTCTACTTTTAACACTTCTTCCCCAGCACTCCTTGTCTTTCGGCAAATCATAGGATCTTTGATGTGTCACATCTATGACAGGTTTAAAGTTAGAACTGTAAAAACATTAATGTGAATCTTCTGAAGTATTCATAAACAATTAATTTTATATAGGCTGATGCTCTGCTCCATAAGAAGTGGGTCACCTGAAACAGAATTAAAAGAGCTAAACAGGAGTTTAACTGCATGTTTTAAATGTCAGTTTTTATTTAGACTTCCTTTAACAGAAATAAATTGCGATTTTCAGAAAAGAGCTGATTTCGTGGTAAGATAGATGTCTAACATCTTTGGGATTAATAATCTTTTTTTTTTTTCTCTTCATTAATGATAGCGATAGCTTAGACAAGTAGCTCAGACTATTTGCTTAGCTTCTTTGGAAGGCTAAACCTAGGTGATATGAATACCAGTTTTATATTAATACAGGGTATACAGTTTACCAAACCAATGCATCACACAGTGTTCTAGTTACTATACAATGATCGAAATGTTTTTATAAGAGAAGAAAGTCTTCATCATTCCTCTACTGTGGCTAAATATGATTTTTTTTTAATCTGTATGATGATAAGAGTTTTAAAGCTTATGACTCCTTTATTCATATTCTGAACACCTATAGTTAACACAGTGATCACAACTAATGTAGCACAAATCACATCTCAAATGAGTACAATAAAATATGGTACAATACATTGAGAATAAATTGAACAACAACTAAAAATTCAGCAACTAATGTATTCACGTCATAACATAAAAAGCTACGAAGCACTAAAACAAAAGAGAAGACTGAATTCTGTAGTGAATTATTCACTTCTAATTTTCTGCTCATCACTCCCCACAAATAATTTCTTGACAACATTTTTGGGAAGAAACCTCAGTTCTTAAGCTTATTTTTAAGTTTTGTGTCCTCTCCTCTTTCCTATTCTGTTCTTAGGCAGCTGTTAAATACCTGTGGGGAGACATTATTAACATATTCTCCTTTACCTGCGCACACTGCCAGCAGCTTAAAGGCTTCCCATACCTACATGGTATGAAACAGATTGATTAGTGATGCTTCTCCTCTCATCTGCCCTTAGGTGTAAGAAGTAAATTCTAGAGATACAGTACAGTATTTGCTGAGAGACCAAATGCAGTACCATGCCTCTAGCAAAAGCAAGATTCAGTGTGAGTCTGGAAGAAACAGGTAAGCATTAGTATATCTGCGAAGACCCCAAACAGGGAAATTTGAAAAAGGGTGACAAATTTGTGATGGAAGAAGACAGCAGTCCTGTGTTTTGTGAAGACAAAGAAGAAGAAAATGTAGGAAAAAAAAAGAAAAGCAAGTGCATTGTGGGAAACTCTTATGAAAATGCCCAGGAAATATTATGTCTACATTAGAAATACTGTACTATGTCCAGTCTTTTGTTTACATTTTCTCAAGGGCATGTAGCTAGAGAGTAGACCGGACAAGGATGTTCTAAACCAAGCATAGTCAAATGATTGCAAAATAATCAAATTTTTTGTTATAAAATAGGAAAAATGAGATTTAATAGAAAAAAAAGGAAGAAAAAGTGTAAGGATGAGGTGGAAGTAAAAAGTGATCAGTCACTAATTAGGTAAAAGGCTGGAGAAAGTGTAATGTTAAATAAGAAATGCAAGGATAACAGAGTTGTAAGATTAAAAATATTTTTTTGGCCCCAGTTCTTTCTACTCAGTTCCTTAGGAGGCAATGTCCTGAAATAACTGCTGAGAGAATTCAAGTCTACAGTAGGAAAGCAACATCAAAGCTGAATGTGAACTTAAGGGATGTATTGAAATGTTTGCCTAAAGAATAGCAAAATAAAATAACAATAATAAAAAGGAGAATAGAAAAAAACCCAAAACAATAGAAAGAGATTTAATCTCTCCACTAAACATCTGAAGTAATTTTAGTGTATTTTTTGATGACCTGTCTCTTCATCTTATGCGTAAGTTGTGTCTGATATTTTTCCTTGTGCTATCATATATACTGACTGGTAAAGATGTCAAGAGACAAGCTTGAAGGTCTTTGGTAAGGCTGACAAAATCTTCCTGTTCGTTCCCAAACTACCTAAATTATCCTTCAGGATGAAGGCTGCACATCCATGGTAAACATTCATTAGCAATGAGACTCTTAAGAATGCTGACTGGCAGGAACTGAATTCATTTTGATCCTGCTGAGTGGCAAAATTGTATTCCCCTTGCTCTAGTCTCAAGTCTATATAGTCAGTCTGGTTCTTCCACATTATCATCGTATGTCTGATCATTCAATTTCAGTGTCTCACAGCCTTTCAAAGTGTTTTTTTTCTCAGACTGAAGCAACAATTACTTATTGTTAAAAAAACCCCAACAAAACTATGTTAGCATCCTGAACTCAGAATGTAATCTGTAGCTGGAATAAGAAAAAAAAAAAAAAAAAAGGAATTTTAGGAATAAAGACAGAATTTGTATTTTAAAGGTAGAGAGAAATGCAGCTGGATCTGAAAAGAGTTTTCTTTTTAATTGTATGACACCAGAGAGTGTCTCTTTTGCATGTTCAGGCTAGTTCACCTTGCCATGTAAGTATTTCTATTCTGACACTCAATTCATGTTCCTCCAATTTTCTTTATATTCTTTTTACCTAAGGATAGAGCAGGGTCATAGAGGTTGAAATGACAAAGGAAAGTGTGAGATTTCTTCTCTAAAGCTAATATCATTTAGAGAAAGGCAGAAATAGAAAAAGCCTTGATGAAATATGCAACGTGACTTGATTTTAAGCACTTTCCAGTCTGTACCCGTCTGCTAGATGCCTTAGTTTCTGCATTTATTGTTCCATGTATTCAACAGGAAGATTGCTAATAAATGTCTGACTATTGACTATTTCCTATTGAAATTAATGCTCTCAAGTATATTCTTGAGTCTTGTGATATTTCACAAAAAAAAATATTATCACATTTCTGTAAAAAGCAATGCAAATTTCTGAAGTTATGTTGTGTATTGAGTTCTGTTTACTGTAAAATAAACAAGATCAAGTTTATATTTTTCAATTTTTTGTTTCCATTTTTTCAGTTTGCATTTTATAGTACTTTGGATCCCTCTTCTGGAAGTTATTCACTTTAACCACAAGGGTAGATCACTGAAATCACAGGAACAACCAGAGAGGGGAAAAACAAACACACAAGGAAGTGAGATCATATTAGAGCCTAGATGTTTATTACCACCTTGTTAATCAGTATCTGATATAACTGCAAATATTCTTGCTATTATCAACTAGTGCAGACATTGTGCAACCTGGAATTTGAGAGTCAGTTCAGAAAACAGAGTCTAATTCCCCTGTTTTTTCAATGCGTAGTACTTGGTCTGATGGTCTGACTTCTGGGAATATGTTTACCAAACCTTGGGAGGAATAAAAGACCATGCCTTGCAGTCGAGTGGCTTGTGCGTGTTAAAGGTCTGTGAAAGGTGTGGAAGCCAAGCTCCCTGTGCCAAGGATATTCTGGAATCCAGGTCCAGCTGTCTTAGTTTCTGTGTAAATCTTCTGAACTGTAAAAAAAAAAAAAAGAGAATATGCTTAGTGATTTTTATAAAAGAAATGTTCCTGATCCAGAGGAAGCTACCATCAATAGATACATTTGGAATTAAAAATAAAATAAAACCCTAAAACTAGATTTGATGAAGCTACGCAACTTGACATTTACTTAGTTCCCTGTATATGACGGGAGTAGCTGCTTGATTAATTTTTAAAGATATCTTTTTTTTTAATTAAAATAAGGCATAGCACCGAAAGATGTACATGACTACCTATCTAGTGTGAAAACAAAACAATCTCCTTAATTCATTTTACCTGGGAGTCTGTAGAGTTTGAAGCCAATAGGGGCTCAGTTAATTTTATTATATGCACAGTGGTGGAGAACTAAAATAAAATATTTGATTTAATTCTTTTTAGAATGAGACCTCTATTCTGTCTAAACCATCTATCTCTCTATACATTTTATCTTTGCTCCTTTCAAGAGAAATTCCCGTAACTACCTCATGGATAAGAGCAGAGTCCCATGTCATAACATAACACTAGAAATTGAGCAAAGTTTTACAATATTCTCGTCTGAAGAAAAGAAGAATCAGACTTTTATAGAACTGAACTGAAATCCTGGGTAACAGAAATCACAAACTTAGTAATGATTAGATCCCATGACTGATGTTTTACAGTAGTATAATTGCCACTCATACTAATATCCTACTACTGTGACTAATGTGACACTGCTTTAATCTGCTCATAGTGAACTAGGTTGAAAAGAGGAAAGAGAATGTTTTCCCTGTTCTTTACTTTTCAAACTTCTTTCTTTAAGTGAGACAGAGAGAGAAAGATGTCAAAATTCATTATGCTTTAATCTTTAATTAAATACACATCCTGTATCCCCAAATAAGGTCTTCTCCTTTGTATTTTTCATGGTTTGTTATAAAATATTATTTGTTGATGGAAAACTTTGCTCCTTACACATATATCACATTTCTCTCTTTCACTATCTGACTCTAAGGGCTATTAATCAAAGTTATAGATTCACTCAAGTTAGTTTGTATGGTGTTTATTATGAGAAATAAACAAGCTGTGACTTCATTTATTTAGCCTGAGATTTAATCACCTTTGATATCTTAATCCAAGAATCCATTATTCTCAATGGCTGAGTGGGATTTTCTGCCTGATTTTGAGTCTTGTAGCATAAGGAAAATTCAGCTTGTCTCCTATTATTGGTATCTTGAATGTAGTCTTGAAAATACATTTCCACAGACTCAGCAGCAGCACTTTCAGCATCAGTGAATAAAAGGCGAAGAGTGGAAAAGAAGGCATATTATTTCTTCTCTATTAAAATGTAAAAACTTAAGACCTCATTTTTGTTGTGGAGTGGGAAATATTTGTTACTAAAAAAATGTCTGCTTTTCATGGAACAGTGGGTGTGAATAGCTAGCAATTTTGGAGTATAAAACAGTACAGGATGGTCTTCATTTCATTAATAGCTATTATTTCTTCTCTCTTTTAAGGAAGATCATGTGACAGTCTGTTCTGTGATTCTTCCATTCACTTCCATTGTTAATGGTATTGCTGTTCTTCTTTCTGAAAATATGTCTTCCTGAAAACAAAAGAATAATATGCACAGGAATAAAAAAGAGAAAGCACAGGTATGGAGAGAATGTAGTGTTTCTAGTGCTGCCTCTTACATGTGACCTCTCTGCTAGAATGCCAGATACAGAAGATCTGTTCTTCACATTCACCATAACATCTGGCAAATGTGTAGCGTCAGTCTTGTTACGACATTTTAGATATCTCACAGCTGTACCACAAAGAAAATGGACTCAGCTGGCTAAGACATGTTATTTTGGGGGGTTTAGAGGAATTGCTTTGTTTTGTTGTGGCTTGGTTTTTTTAGAAAAGTGAAAGATGAAGATGGAAAGAAGAAATAGTTTGGAAAAAGTTATGGTAGAGGAGATGGTAGATGGTGAAAGATAAGAAGACTAGCAGGATGAAAGGAGGCGTAGAGTAGTTGAAGAATAAAATTTTGTGTTATGGAGATCTTTTGAAAGTATGCAGAAGTTTGACGGTATACAAATAAATATCTTCAGAATTAGTACCTTAGAGTCAAAGAACTAAAAGGAAAAGGAGTTGACAGAAAAAGAATATAAGGGAAAGACACAGAAAAGATTTTTCTTAATTTTTAAATTTCAAACTACTTCTGAAAGAATTAGGCATATTCAGAAAAAAAAAAATTACAGCTGAGAACACGAAGGATCGGAAAATCATAGAATATTTTGCGTTGGAAGGGACCTTCAAAGGTCATCTAGTCCAACCCCCCTGCAAGAAGCAGGGACATCTTTGACTAGATCAGGTTGCTCAGAGCCACATCCAACCTGGCCTTGAATGTTTCCAGGGATGGGGCTTCCACCACTTCTCTGGGCAACCTGTTCCAGTGCTCTACAACTCTCATTGTAAAATTTTTTTTCCTAATATCTAATATAAATCTACCTCCCTCTATTTTAAAACCATTACCCCTTGTCCTATCACAGCAGGCCTTGCTGAAGAGTTTCTCCCCATCTTTCCTATAAGCCCCCTTGAGGTACTAGAAGACCACTATAAGGTCTCCTTAGAATTTTCTCCGGGCTGAACAACCCCAACTCTCTCAGCCTGTCCTCATAGGAGAGGTGCTCCAGCCCTCTGATCATCTTCATGGCCTTCCTCTGGACTAGCTCCAACGGGCCCACATCCTTTTTGTGTTGAGGGCTCCAGAGCTGGATGCAGTACTCCAGGTGGGGTCTCATGAGAGTGGAGTAAAGGGTCAGAATCATAGAATCACAGAATCATAGAATGGTTAGGGTTGGAAGGGACCTTCAAAGGTCATCTAGTCCAACCCCCCTGCAAGAAGCAGGGACATCCCTGACTAGATCAGGTTGCTCAGAGCCACATCCAGCCTGGCCTTGAACGTTTCCAAGGATGGGGCATCCATCACCTCTCTGGGCAACCTGTTCCAGTGCTCTACAACCCTCAGTGTAAAATATTTTTTTCTAATATCTAATCTAAATCTACCTACCATTACCCTTAGTCATGTCACAACAGGCCCCACTGAACAGCCTTTCCCAATCTTTCCTGTAGGCCCCTTTGAGGTACTGGAAGGCCCCTATAAGGTCTTCACAGAGCCTCCTCTTCTCCAGGCTGAACAGCCCCAACTCTCTCAGCCTGTCTTCATAGGAGAGGTGCTCCAGCCCTCTTATTGTCTTTGTGGCCCTCCTCTGGACCCTCTCCAACTGGTCCATGTCCTTCTTATGTAGGGGACTCCAGAACTGGACACAGTATTCCAGGTGGGTTCTCACGAGAGCAGAGTAGAGGAGCAGAATCACCTCCCTCAACCTGCTGGCCACACTCCTCTTGATGCAGCCCAGGATGCGGTTGGCTTTCTGGGCTGCAAGCACACATTGCTGACTCATGTGGAGTTTCTCATCCACCAGTAGTCCAAGTCCTTCTCCTCATGACTACTTGCAATGCATTCCGTGACCAGTCTGTATTTGTGCTTGGGATTGCCTTAACCCATGTGCAGAACCTTGCACTTGGCCTGGTTGAACTTCCTGAGGTCTGCCCAGACCCAGCTCTCCAGCCTGTCAAGGTCCCTCTGGATAGCATTCCTCCCCTCCAGAATGTCAACTGCACCACACAGCTTGGTATCGTCAGCAAAGTTGCTGAGGGTGCACTCAATCCCACTGTCCATGCCACCAACAAAAATGTTAAACAGGGCTGGTCCCAGTATCAACCTCTGAGGAACACCACTCAACATCGGTTGCCACTTGGACATTGAGCCGTTGACCACAACTCTTTCAGTGCATCCATCCATCCAGTTCCTAATTCACCAAAAGGCCCATCCATCAAATTGATATCTTTCCAGCTTAAAGACAAGGATGTCAAGTTGGACTGTGTAAAAAATTTTGTTCAAATCGAGCCAGGTGATGTCAGTTGCTCTTCCCTTATCCATCAATGCTGTAACCCTGTTGTAAAGGGCTACCAAATTTGTCAGTCACAATTTGCCCTTAGTGAAGCCATGTTGGCTGTCATCAACTACCTCCTTATTTTCCATGTGCCTTAGCATAGTTTCCAGAAGGGTCTGCTCCATGATCTCACCAGGCACAGAAGTGAGACTGACTGGCCTGTAGTTTCCTGGGTCTACCTTGTTTCCCCTTTTCAAAAATGGGGGTTATGTTTCCCCTTTCTGTTCCAGTCAGTGGGAACCTCACCAGACTGCCATGAGTTCTCAAATATGATGGATAGTGGCTCAGCAAATCCATTCACCTGTTCCTTCAGGACCCGTGGATGCATCTCATCAGGTCTCATGGACTTGTGCACCTTTAGGTTCCTTAGATGGTCTTGAACCTGCTCCTCTGCTACACTGGGCAGTTCGTCATTCTCCCAATCCCTGCCTTTGCCTTCTGCAACTTGAGAGGTGTGGTTAAAGCCCTTGCCAGTGAAGACTGAGGCAAAAAGTTGTTGAGTACCTCAACCTTCTCCATGTCCCGGGTAACCACGTCTCCTGTTTCTTTCCAGAGAGGGCTCACATTTTCCTTGGACTTCCTTTTATCCCCAACACACCTATAGAATCTTTTCTTGCTGCCCTTGATATCCTTGTCCAGATTTAGTTCTACCAGGGCTTTGGCTTTCCTAACCTGATCCCTGATAGCTCAGACAATCCCTCTGTATTCCTCCCAGGCCACTTGTCCTTGCTTCCACCCTCTGCCGGTGTCCTTATTTTGTTCATCCATGGAGGCCTCCCTCCTCTTTGTTGGTATGCATCACTCCTAAGCTTCGAGGAGGTGATTCTTGAACATTAACCAGCTTTCTTGGGCCCCTCTTCTCTCCAGGGCTTTATCCTAGGATACTCTGCCAAGCAGATCTTTGAAATATCAAATATAAGCTGAAAGGTGACATTATTTTAACCAAATTGACATAGACATATTAATAATTTTAAAAATCACCTCTTACCTGCTATGTAATCTTCTGTTTTCTTGGAATGGAGAATGGAACACTGTCACGTTCCGGTTTTGGACGAGAGGAAGGCCCCCTTGCGTTCCAGCCAACCTCAGACGAGTCTGGGAGGCTAGGGGCAGCTGGACCAACCTCTCACACTCCGGAGTGTGGTTTTGTTCGTATTCTCGGGAAACAGAATAAAGACTCAAAACGGAGTCAAGTGCCAGGTGACTTTATTAACCCGACAAGAAGTTCGCAAATGAAAGAGAAAGGAGAGAAAGAAAGGAAAGAGGGAAAAGAATTCCGGTTATAATAGCTACCACCACAGAGTTGCAGCGTCCTGACAGTCCAGTTCGCTCAATGAGGGAACGATCGGTCCAGTGTTGGTCCTTTCGATGTCGGTTCCGTGGATGTGTATTTTGTTGAAAGAGAGAGCCGTTGAGTGTAGTGCAGTCTTGTAGTGAAGAAAAGAAGTGTAGTGCAGAAAGTGTGTGTGTAGAACGTGTGTGTAGTGAAGAAAGTGTATTGAAGAAAGTGTGTGGTGCAGAAAGTGTATTGAAGAAAGTGTGTGTAATGAATAGAGTGTAGTATAGAAAGTGTATTGAAGAAAGCGTGTCCCGTTAAGAAATGTTCTCTTTTTATGTTGGTTGTTTTCTTTGTATTTCAAGAGCTGGTTTTTCCTAGCTGCACCCCTCACCTGGCGGTGATATACATGCTCATTACCGGGTGATACGCACCTCTGGGCGATGCATGCCGGGGGCTAGGGCTAGGTGTCTCAGAACCAGTTCTGCATTCATGTTCTGCGAGATAACGGGAAGCCATTGTCCGGGTGGTGGTTTGATGTTTCGACAATGTTGAGACAAATATTCAACACAGTCTCTCACAAACACAAACATACACATAATTCTTAAAAAATCACTGCCTGTTGTATCAACATATTATAGCTTATATTTCATAAGAGGGGCAGATGTTTTCAGTGGATAGGGTACCAAACTGGACTATGAAAATGTATGTGCTATCTAAAACCTGAATATTGTCTGGTTTTGAAGCAGTGGATATATCTGAGCTTCTGTATCTAAAGTCACTTCTTTGACTGAATAGTAGGAGTATATGATCATGGAAGACTGAATGAAGTTCATGCAGAATAAAGGTATATATACTATAAAGTATTTACAATTATATAATACATTATATTATACTCTATTACATATAATGTCATATCATATGTTTAC
>WHYT01016886.1:20759-52595 GCA_009806455.1 Tetrax tetrax | reverse complement strand
TATATAATATATCTTAATTATTATATAAATATAAAGTTATATAATGGTCTTGAATCATAACTATAATACTAAAAAAATAATTAATTAGAAAAACATTCAGAAAACAAAATGAAGTGGAACTAGAATGGAAAATGGCAGGAGAATAAGCACTTACATGAAGATTATAACTCCAGATGGCCTAATCTTAGCAAATAATTGTTTGGAAATAATGATAGAAATTGTTGTAGGACTTCTACTAATAAACATGTCACAACAAACTCAATTGTATAAGAGTACCTCTGTCCAGCAAGTAATCTGACCATTTTTCTTAGTTTTTACTCTTTATTACGTTTACTCATTTGAGGAATTAAATACATAATTTTTGACAGCAGATCAATATTTAACTGTTTATCACCTCATATTAGTTTACAATGCCTTCCCTTTTTTTTCTAAAATCCTGTTTCCCAATGCCTGTGGTTCCATTTTAGTTATTATTTCTCTGAGTTTAGACATCTTCCACTGGAGCATTTTCAGCAGGAATCTGGAAATCAATCTGTCATGAGCCAGCTAAGAATATTTCACGTAATTCTAACTGCTGACATTCCTTCTGTGCCTTACTATTGCTTTGCAGTTCCTTTTGTTATGAAAGTTAGATGTGGATCTTTTAGAGGTTGCATTTGCCTACTAGCCAAAACAAGTCTATTAACTCTAGTCTCATCTTCAAGAATGTCTGCTCATCACTGGTTTTGCACAGCCTAATTTAAACTGAACTGAGAAAAAAAATGTCATATTACTTACAGACTCTCATTATTTAAGCTGAAGATATGTCAGTTGTTCTCCGAAGGAGGTATTAATAGGCCCCTATTCTTCATATTTTTGAGATACGCTGACAGTGTTTACAGATTAAAACTACGTCTTACTCAGGTTCAAAACTAATTAATTATGGTGAACACTAAAGACTGCAGTAAATTATTCCCCAGATCTATCAGAGAGTTACAACTAACATTCACTTTTTTTCAACAGACTGGAGGTGAACAAGTCTTCTTAAAAAAAAAAAATAACCCACTTTTAAAGGAGTGCACGATTTATAGGTAGGTGAACTTGCTTGCATCTTCAGCAGTCTACCCTTTAACAAAATCTGCAGTGCCAAGTGGCAGTGGATAAACTCTAGGTGCTGTCATCTGGAGATCGATGCAAGAACTGCCATTACATACATCTCCACATCCTGGTATCTTTCATAACATATATCAGGCTGTAAGTAAGGTAAGTAAGTTGTTCAGGAGTTGCATGATAATAAAGTGTAGATAGAAATAGGTGGGACTCAAGATCTGAAGAGATACAATTCTTATCATAGAATCATAGAAGGGACCTTTAAGGGTTATCTAGTTCAACCCACCTTCAAGGAGCAGGGACATCTTCCACTAGTCCAGGTTGCTCAGAGCCCCGTCCACCCTGGCCTTGAATGTTTCCAGGGACGGGGCATCCACCACCTCTCTGGGCAACTTGTTCCAGTGTTCCACCACCCTCAGTGTAAAAATTTTTTTCCAAATATCTACTATAAATCTACCTCCCTCTATTTTAAAATCATTACCCCTCGTCCTGTTGCAACAGTGCCTACTGAAGTGTTTCTGTCTGTCTTTCCTATAAGCCCCCTTTAGGTACTGGAAGACTGCTGTAAGGTCTCCCCAGACCCTTTTCTTCAGGCTGAACAACCCCAACTCTCTCAGCCTGTCCTCATAGGAGAGGTGCTCCAGCCCTCTGATCATCTTCATGGCCTCCTCTGAATTTGCTCCAATTGGTCCATGTCCTTCTTATGTTGGGGGCTCCAGAACTGGACACAGTACTCCAGGTGGGGTCTCAAGAGAGCAGAGTAGAGGGGCAAAATCACCTCCCTTGACCTGCTGGCCATGCTTCTTTTGATGCAGCCCAGGATGCGGTTGGCTTTCTGGGCTGCAAGCGCTCATTGCCAGCTCATGTTGAGCTTCTTGATTAAAGAAACTACATTTCTTCAGATCACGGGCATACTTTTACTAAAATATGTCACAACATGCCCATCAGCAGTGTCAGTTTGCTTACTAGTCAACAAAATATTTTTTTTTAAAACCCAAATGTTTATATCACTGACAAGAAAATCAGATTCCAGAGGTGCCTTTTTCAATTTAAAAAAAAAATAAAAAGAAGGGTTCTTCATAATTAAACCAAATGTAACATAATTTAGAACAAACAAGCCCTAAGAAGTACTGCAACTGTGAATAAATATGCTGCTTAATAGTATTTGCAAAAGTTAGTGATTGGCAGCCTGTTATACTGAAAATGTAAAAAATCGATAAAATTCAAGAGCTGGCTGTCTCAAAAGCCTCAGATCATTCTGAAATAACAGGATTACTTAGTATTATTATGTGTATGCCACTATCCCCAAAATGCCCAGACTAAGTATTGAACCTGAACCTATTAATATTGAAAAGTCTTAGAACTCCAGGCAAGAAAATATGAGGGACAGAAAAATATGCATGCGAAGTGCAAATATAGCTGATGATAGAGGTGGAAAACTTGACAGCTCTCTCACTTACACCGTTTTTATCACTAGAACTCCTTGAAATTCAGAAAATATAATAAAAGCATAAACCTAGTATAAGCAGGTACAAACAAAAGGGCAGTTAAATCCAGAATGCTACAATACGTTTTTTTTAATTAAATGTGACTATATGTTAAGAATGTAGGAGGAATGGTAATGAAGAGTTATTGACAAGGACAAAAAAAGTATCCCAGGCCTTGACACCATTTAGCCTAAATCGATTCCCAAAAGAAGTAGTCAGAATGCATGCTGCTTTGTAGCTACTGAACTGAAAGTGGTGGTGCTCTCAAATGAGTTTATGCTGATAGTGTTGACTTTTCTGTTTAACGAGAAAATAACTGAAAATTATTTTTATGCCAAATAAGTTACTCTGAACTTTATTACCAACAGGAAAGAAAGCTCATATTTACTACTGAATGGTATAGATAAAAGAATTAAATGACAAGTCATATAAATCACATTTTCTCAGATACAATGAACTGTTTTCTAAGTAAAATCAACTCTTAGAGTTACTCAACAGATTTATTTTAAGACACTTTTAGCAGTAGGATATTTTAGAAAATATTGAAAATTAAAATAATAAGTTTCTGACAACATGTATTTTCTGTGCAAGAACATAATAATTTTGTTTAAATTTTCCATGGGAAAAATATTTACTCTAGAACAAAATAAAATTAACATGGCAAAAACCTAAGTGTTACTCTTTTCCCTTTATCTGGTTCTTACTCATTCCTGTATGTCTAAATAACTTCCAGGTAATGGTCCTCTATAGTGAAGACCTGAGTAGAAAGCTGAATGTGCATTTTGTACTTAACTATCCTCTTAACTAGTCTATGAGTTATTTCTGTGTTACTCTTATTTGATTTTCTAAAAAAAAAACATCCTAAGATTATGTGATAAATTAGATCGTATTTTACATCTCTAAAATACTGGAACCGAAAATATACACCAAATCTACATATAGTCATAAATGAATATGGTTTGTCCTGGTTCTGGCTAGGATAGAGTTAATTTTCACCTGAGCTAGGAGAGGACCTGGAGCTGGTGGCACCTATGGCTGGAGTAGTTTCCTAATTAGCCAACAGCTGGGATAGTTTACCCAAATTAGTCAAAGGGCTATTCCATACCATGTGACATCATGCTCAGTATGTAAAGTGAGGAGGGTGATGAGGAGAGGTTCCTGATACCTGGGAGGAAGCTGGGCATCAAGATCCACCAGTTCCTTTTGGCCCGTTCCTTCAGCCTGTCTGGATCCCTTTGGTTGACAATCTGCCTTTGAGCATATCAACTATTCCCTCCACTTTGATGTCACTTGCAAGCTTCGTAAGTGTGCCCTTTGTTGGCACTTCTAGGTTGTTGATAAAATCCTTAAGTAGGACAGGTCTCAGAACTCCACTTCTTGTCAGCTTACAGGTAGTTTGCAACACATTAACCACATCTATCTGATTCCAACCATTTAAACTTGTTTTTACTCAACAGGACAACATATACAAACTATAGCATCCTAATTTGATTGCAAGAATATTGTATTGAAAGTCTTGCTGAAGTTGAGGTAAATCACGCCCACTGCTCTGCCCTAATCACAGAGGGCAATTAGGTTGGGTAGGCTTGATCAATCCTTGGTAAATCCGTGCTGACTGCTCTCAATCACCTTTTCCTTCATGTGCCGAAATATGTTTTGCAAGAGGACTTGCTCCATTATTTTGCCAGGCAATGAAGTGAGGCTGCAGTTCCCCAGATTGTTTGTCTGGCCTTTTTTGAGGACAGGTGCTACTTCCACTTCTACAGTTTTTCTGGGATTTTCCGCAGTCTCCAGAAGTTACTAAAGATGATAGAGAGTAGCCTTGCAATCCCTGACTCAATCCTTACATATCACAAGCAGGTCTTCCTGAGCCCTGCCTCTAAGGACAGGGAGACCTGATGGAGCCTTAGGCAAAGGTGCCATTGAATACCTCAGCCTGTTTGCCACTGCTCCATGGCTTCATAAGCGAACATTTTCCTTGTTGGGCCTTTTACTGATTATTGTAGCAATAAACGTGGTTTTGTTGCCCTGAACGTTCCTTCCAAGTCTAAGCTTCAGATGAACTTTCATTTCCTTAATGCCATCCCTACATTTCCAGGAAAAGTTTCTACATAATGCCTTAAAAAAAAAAAAAAAAAAAGAAGAAAAAGGAAAAAAAAGTAAACTAAAGAAGATATTAAACAGGATTTTTATCATTTAAAAGTATGTTGAGTTGCTAAGTAGTTGCTAAGTAGTATGAGTTGCTAAGACCCAGGATATTCATTGAGACAATTTTCATTCTTCCTAAAATCCCACCCCTCCAAAACAGTTCTGCTGGAGTGTTCCATTTTGAAGCAAACCTATCAGTGCAAAAAATCAGACTTCCTTATTTACTGTCCAAACATTAAAAAGAATTGTCTCTTTAAATATATATACACACTTATATTTTTTGCATTCTATACAGTTTTTACATCAAAAAGAAAACATTTCTATTATAGTGGAATTCTAACTATTGAGTGCTCAAAGAACCTGGAAGAACCAGTGTTCTTCCACAGTATAAGGAAGTCCCAAGGAAAACAGATATATGCAAAATTCCTTTTACACTTGAAGGACAATAGAAAACAAGAACAATACAAAGTAATCTCCAAATAAAACAAAATATTTTGTCCAGTTTAATTATGCAATATCCAATAGAAGTCAAGTGCATGGCTATGTTAAGAGCACTGTAAAGCTCAAGCAAGATTCTGTTGATTTTTAACAAATACCTTGGATTTTATTACTTTGGATAATTATATGTTTGTTCATTACAGTACTTTGCAGTTTTAAGTTTATACTGCCATGTGTTTCCAAGTGTAGACTAATAAAAATGTACTAGTCTGTAGATGTAACTACCATCAGATATTACCAATCTGAACTAAAAATATTTTAAATATACCTGTAAAAATCATAGCAAATATATCAGAGGATTTAAAGTTGGAGCAAAACACAGCAGAGAGGAGTCAAGAAAAAAGAAACATGTTCTCCCAGTGCGTGGAAAATGTATAATTTAATATAGAACTCTTAAGCCTCATTTGCCTTTGAAGAAACTAGTTACTAACAAAATCACATTTTTCTCCAACACGAGACATCTAAATTGCATACTGGAACTTAAAAGCACATTAAAATACACCCACTTCAACCTTCTGACTTTTAGAAAGGGCTTATTCTGTCTGCATCTGTTCAATTCCTTTTCACGTACAAGCTTTTTCGTTCAAAAGTATTAAGTTACAACATGACATAAAAACAAACACAACCTCATTTTGTAAGCAGGAAAAAGTGTTCTCTATAATTTTTAATGTTATTTTTTCCAAGTAAGCTTAATTTTCAGAACATTGTCCATTGGTCATTCAGGGATTTCAGAGTTGCCTGTGGAATACTTGAGTCATTTGGAAAAAGGTGCAAGTCACCTAGGGTTGAGTCACTCCTTATTTCTAAGTGTAGAACAGTAGTAAAAACAAAGAAGCAGACTTTTCAAAGCTGTTTAAGGTTTTTCTGTGTTCAGCTGGTTTAATTTAAAACAGGCTTTAAATTGAAGTTGCTGGAGGAGGGGAACCTCAATTCATCCTTCTCCTACCAGTTTAATGCCAGTGCCAGCAACAGATGTCCAGAGCCTGGAGAAGGAACACAGAAGAGCAGCACAAAGGAATTCCAGACAGCAAGTCAGCTTCATTTGGGGCCCATCTTAAATGCCTCTGCAAACACAGGTAGCAAGAGGAATAAACAGGAGCAGTTAGACGTGCACACACTGCAGGCCTATGATCTTATTGGCATCACAGAGAGGTCATAGGATGGCTACTATGTCTGGATTGTTGGAATGGAGGGAAATAGGAAATAGGGTCTTTAGGAAGGACAGGCAGGAGAAAAGAGGAGGGGATGTTGCCTCTGTCCGCAACCAGCTAGAGTGCATGGAGTTCCACCTAGGAATGGAAAAGGAGCTGACTGAAGGCTTATGGATCAGGACTAGAGGGAGGGCAGGGACAGGTGACACTCTATGATTCTATGATTCTATGATTCTATAGTGGGAGTCTGCTACAGGCCACCTGACCAAGAAGACTGAGTGGAAGAAACCCTCTATAGTCAGATAAGAGCAGCCTCAAGGTCACAAGCCCTGGTCCTCATAGGTGACTTCAACTAACCCAATATCTGTTGGAAAGACAACACAGCAGGGCATAAACAATCCAGGAGGTTCCTGGAATGTGTTTGTGAAAACGTCCTTCTCCAAGTGATAAAGAAGACAATGAGGAGTGGTGTTATGCTGGATATTGTTCTCACCAACCAAGAGGGGGTGATGGGGAATGTGAAGCTCAAGGGCAGCCTTGGCTGCACTGACCATGAAATGGTAGAGTTCAAGATCCTTAGGGCAGGAGAGTGTCCAGCAAGCTCACTACCTGGACTTCGGGAGAGCCAACTTTGGCCTCTTCATGGATCTACTTGGTAGATGAAACCCTAGAGGGAAGAGGGGTCCAAGAAAGCTAGTTAAAGTTCAAGAATCACCTTCTCTAAGCTCAGGAGTGATGCATCCCAACAAAGAGGAAGTCAGAGAAAACCACTAGAAGGCCTGCATGGTTGGACAAGAAGATCTTGGACAAACTCAGACACAAAACCAGTGCCTTCAGAGGATGGAAACAAGGACAGGTAGCCGGAAAAGAATCCAGAGAAATTGTCCAAGCAGACAGAGATCAAGTTAGGAAAGCCAAAGCCTTGGTAGAATTAAATCTGGCCAGGCACATCAAGGGCAGTAAGAAAATCTTCTTTAGGTAGGAAAAAACAGGGGAAAATATTGTCTCTCTTCAGAAGGAAACAGAAGACCTGGTTTCCCAGGATATGGAGAAGGCTAAGATACTCAGTGACATTTTTGCCTCATTCTTCACTGGCAAGGGCTCTATACAAAGCACCCAAGTTGCAGAAGGCAAAGGCAGAGATCGGGAGAATGACGAACTGCCCAGTGTAGCAGAGGAGCAGGTTCAAGACCATCTAAGGAACCTAAAGGTGCACAAGTCCATGAGACCTGATGAGATGCATCCACGGGTCCTGAAGGAACAGGTGAATGGATTTGCTGAGCCACTATCCATCATATTTGAGAACTCATGGCAGTCTGGTGAGGTTCCCACTGACTGGAACAGAAAGGGGAAACATAACCCCCATTTTTGAAAAGGGAAACAAGGTAGACCCAGGAAACTACAGGCCAGTCAGTCTCACTTCTGTGCCTGGTGAGATTACGGAGCAGATCTTTTTTGAAATTATGCTAAGGCACATGGAAAATAAGGAAGTGACTGGTGATAGCCAACATGACTTCACTAAGGGCAAACCTGGTGGCGTTCTATGATGGGGTTACAGCATTAGTGGATAAGGGAAGAGCAACTGATGTCATCTACGTGGACTTGTGTAAAGCATTTGAGACTATCCCGCATAGTATCTTTGTCTCTAAACTGGAGAGACATGGATTTGATGGATAGGTCACTTGGTGGAAAGCAAGTCCTCCTGGCATAAAAGTGTCAACATCTTTACACCTGGAGGTAAACATCCCTCATGTCTACTTACTCAGGGCAATAACTTCTAGCGATACTGGAAATGAGTGTTTTTTCATGTTTATTGTTGGCGGGAGGGGACGGGGGGGGAGGAGGGAGGGAAGGGAGGTCACTTGTGAGGTTTTCAAAAACCTTTTTTTACACTAAAACTCAGGACTTTTCCCTGTTTCTGCTCTATTCAGAAACTAACTTTTCTGCATCTGTCTGATACTTTCACCTTCTTTTTTTCCCCTATGCACAAAGGATTAAGACTTCCTATAAACTCAGTACTGGACCAACTGCATTTTCTATTCTTTTTGTCTTTTGTGTTATGCTGAGGGGCACTTCAGGCTGTCTGAAACTAATAGCATGATTTTGTGATTGAAGGATCTGATAGCACAAAGCACAAACTGTCTTTTATTATTTTCTCATATCAACACGGCAGATTTTAGATTGGATGTTCCTTTCATATTTGAAACTGTCTATGTGTATTTTAAAGTGTACTCAAATCTTGTTTTAAATATGCGGGATGTTAAGGAATTCACAGCTGGTTTCCTCACATTTTATCTAGAAGGTATAAATAATGAACAAAAAGAATCTAAGATGTTTTTTGAGTCTGCCATGGACTCTAGGCTCCAGCCCATCAACAGGGCTAGCTTAATCTCTCTTTATATCCAAGTGACAGAGGAGATACTTTCTGAGCCTGAGTCAGTGCACACCACAGCTAAGGCAAGGGCCCTGGGAGGGAGACAGGCAGCGGAGTTCACTGGTACAGTGAGGATCCTGTTAATACCAAAGGAAATATATTACACTATGGCTTTACTGTATGCAACACCAGAAGAAAATACAGTGGACTAGGGAAAATTAATCTCTAAATGAAATGCCAACCTGCTTCTTGGGATAGCTTGAAATTTGGGAGGACAAAGGAAACAATGATACTTTAAGAGACTAAGAAGTGAAATAATTAGCAAGGAGGTTTACTAGTAAGTTTACTTAAAATACCCTGTCTCAAAAAAAAACCCAAAACAAAAAAAAAAAAAACAAACCCAAAATCTAGAAAATAGGACCAGCAAAAATTATGAATCTCAGAACCAAAGGGAAAGATAGGTCACCAACCAAAAGATAGATACCAAAGAGAAGTTACCAACAGACTGCTACTTATATTTTAACAATTTATGTCAAATTGTGTCCTATTCACGAATTATTTTCAGTGTTGCAGCTCTGATTACAAAGTCTCAAGGCACTGAAATGCTCAATGATCTACACAGAAATTTATTGTTTAGTGCATCAGAAAGCAGCAGCAGGATCAAAACACTATAAAAACAATACATTTGTCTACACAGCACTGATATATATGAGCTGTGCATAGAATGTGTACAGTTGTTATTTATGTATAGGCAGATTCAAAGTAAAAACAGTGGTAAATAAAGTTTGCTGTACTAAGCCTCTGATACAAACATTGTCAGAAGATGAATGTTAATTGGCTGAAAATTGTTCTTCCATCTGTTCCTCAGAGAATGTTAAGTTTAGCATTTACATTGACAAAAATATAATAAAGAAATACTTCCTTTCCAAAAATTCATTGTTGGATATTGCACAGATAATGAGCACATAGCACATCAAGTCAAAGATATTTCATGTTAACATTGAAATATTAATTTTCAATATTTTAAAAGAAAAAAAAATAAAAAATAAAACCAACACTGATTAATTAAAGGTTGATTAAACTGAAAGACATAAAAGAAATTAAGAGTAATGTTAGTACTAGATGTGATCAGTCAATGCAGTTTCAAACAGACATGGTAACTCTGTGTGTAAGCAGCTGTAAGCTTTACAAGAGTAACTTGGATGGAATACTCTTGGATACAAGACTAACACCAGAGACTGTAGGTAGCATTCAGCAAGAGATTAAGACACACAGATTTAGTGTCTTTATATTTAGGCAGGAAAGTGTCTATGGAAGTATTAGGTGTAGATCCTCAGTAGCCAGTGGAGAAGGAGTCACAGAATTACAGAATCAGAGAGTACTTGAGGCTGGAAGAACTTGTGGAGACTGTCTAGTTCAACACCCTTCTGAGAGCGTGGTCAATTAGAGCAGGTTGTTCAGGGTCCAATCAGGTTTTGAATACCGCTAAAGACAGAGGCTCTACAGCCCTCTCAGTAACCTGTTCCAGTGTTCAACCAACCCCAAAATAAGTAAGTTTTTGTTTGTTTGTTTAAAATTAATTTCCTCTATTACAATTTGTAATATTGTCCCTTGTCCTTTCACTGGCCACCACTGAGACTATACAATCTTTACTTCCCTCCCGCTCCCACCAGGTTATTATGCATATTGATTGGTTCCCCCTGAGCCTTCTGTTCTCCAGCTCTCTTAGCCTCTCCTTGCATGACAGATGTTCCAATCCTTTACTCATCTTTCTGGCCCTTCACTAGATTTGCTCCAGTATGTCCTTTTCTCTCTTGTACTGGGGACCTCAGGACTGGGTCCAGATCTCCAGAACTCACCAGAGCTGAGCAGAGGGGGAAGGATCACTTCCCTTGACCTGCTGGCAACATTCCTCTGAATTCAAGCCAGGAAACTATTGATGTTCTTTCATGCAAGGGTCCACTGCCGACTCATGTTCAATATGTTCACCACCAGGACTCCAAGGTCTTTTTCTTTGAATCTGCTTTCCAGCCAGTGATTCTCAGCCTCTGCTGCTTTGTGAGGTTATTTCTCCCCAAGTAGGGGGCTTTGTACTTCCCTTTGCTGATATTTGGGATTCCTGTGAATGTATATGCTTAACAAGGTCCTTCTGAATGGCAATGGAACCATCTGATGTATCAGCCATTTCTCCCAATTTTGTATTGTCTACAAACTTGCTGAGGGTGTATGTTGTCCCATGATCTAGGTCATTAGCCAAAATGTTAAATGCTTAGAGTACACTAGTAGTGACTGGCTGCCAGCTGGACCTTGTACATCTGATTGCAACCCTTTGAGCATGACAGTTCAGCCAGTTTTCAGTTAACCTCACTGTCTGCTTCAGCCCATGCTACATCAGTTTTTCAGTGAGGATGTTACAGAAGACAGTGTCAAAAAACTTGCAAAAAGTCAAGCAAAACAACAACCACTACTCTCCCTTTGTCAACTGAGCTAGTAATTTTATTGTAGAAGTCTATCAGGTCAATCAGGCATGATTTTATGTTTTTTGGTTTTTTTTGGTTTTTGTTTTTTTTTTAATCTGTGCTGACTGTTCCAAATCACCTTCTTGACCTCAATATGTCTGAAAACGGTTTCCAGGAGTATTTGCTCCAGCACCTTCCCAGGGATTCAGATGAAGCTGACCAAGCCCTGAGAAATCCTTCCTATGTTCTTTGGAATAGGAGTGACATTTACTTTCTTCCAGTCTTCAGAAACCTACCCTGATTTCCATGACCTTTCAAAGGCTTTCGGAGTGGTTTCTCAACAACATCAGTCAACAGGTTTAGGGTTCATGGATGCATCACATCAGGGTCCATGGACTTGTGATGCCCAGATTGTTTAAAAGCTCCCTAACCTTATTCTCCTCCACCTCTCAGTGGAATCTTCCTTTCTCCGGACTTTCCCTCTTGTCTCAGGGACCTGGGATTCCTGAAGCCCAGATTTACCTATAAAGACCAAAGTGAAGAAGGCATTGAGTACCTCTGCCTTTTCCATGTTCTTCATCACTGGGTCCCATGTCCCATTCAGCAGTGGGTCCTTAGTCTTCCTTTTCCTGATGTACTTGTAGAAGCACTTCTTGTAACTCTTTATGTCCCTTGCCAGACTCAACTCCAGGTTGGCTTTGGCTTTTCTAACTCTGTCCCTATAAGCTCAGTGTCTCTGTGTCTCTGTCTCCTGGTTCTCCTATTCTTGCTTCCACCTGTGTTATTCTTCCCTTTTTGTGTTTGAGTTTAGTCAGGAGTTATTTGCTTGTCCACACAGGTCTTTTATCATCTTTATTTTGACAGTCTGCACATTGTGAGGGACTGTACTTGAGCTTAGAGGAGGTGATTCTTGGAAATCCACCATCTTTCCTGGGGCCTTCCTGTCTCCAGGACCATCTCCAACAGAATTCTTTGAAGCAGTCTCCTGCAGTCCTAATTTTTATCTTATTCCCTTCTATCATGATCCCAAACTCCATTGTCTCATGGTCACTATGGCCAAGGCTGCCCCCAGACTTCACATCCCCAACCAGTGCTTCTTTGTATGAGATCCAACAGAACAGTATTGATACAAATGAACACAATGACAATGACCAGAACACTTTGCAGCTAACCTGAAACTAGACACATGGCATCAGATTCGCTAAATCATGCGTTAATCTGGAACAGAGTATTCTGCACAAGGTTTTGTTAGTTACTGGGGATTTTAATTTCATTTTACTTTTCAGAAGATAATGATTTTGTCTATAGGAAGACCATTTTTTTTAAAGATTAGAATATTTTCAATTGTAGAAGGGATTATGTTGACAGGAAACTATGGCCAGAACTCTATTTCCTACCTCCTATTTTGTACTTAACAGTTCACAATCTACAATTGCTCTCTACCTATCCCATAACAACTTATAAGTCAGGATACTTTTACAGGATTTTTCACAATGAGAGTGGTAGAACACTGGAACAGGTTGCCCAGAAAGGTGGTGGATGCCCCATCCCTGGAAACTTTCAAGGCCAGGCTGGATGAGGCTCTGAGCAACCTGATCTCATTGGAGATGTCCCTGCTCCTTGCAGGGAGGTTGAACTAGATGACCTTTGAAGGTCCCTTCCAACCCAAACCATTCTATGAATACACCTTTCAAATAAATTTAATATGGAATTGGAACACTTTTTTTTTTTCAACTCAAGAAGCACAATATTTGTGAGGAAAGAGAAGTAGAAGGCAGTACATTTTTTTCCTCTCTTTCAGTACTTTTGAGGGAAAAAGCAGGAGAACATCAAAGGGTTTCAGGAAACTAGAGTGTAACCTAGATCTGTTATCACCATAGTTAACGGAAAGTAAGTGTACAGGCATAGCAATTGCACTTCATCTAAGTTACAGCAGCAGTTCAATATGCCAAAACAACCCAGGTAGATTATATTGGTTAGTTTGTTTTTTCAGATGTTGCAGAACTCCTACTGAAATATCCCTCAAGAGTGAGCCGTAAGTTAGAACAGTTCCTGTACTTCAGAAGAACAATAGAAAAATATCACACTGGAGATGCAGTAGAGAACTGGAAGAAGCAAGCCAACAATCAAGTTCAAATTCTGCAATGAGTTCCCTGAACTGAACTTAGAAGTGGACATGATCTGTTTAGTGTGCAATACTAGTATCAACCATTGTGTTTATGTAACTTTAGCAGGGTCAAAGGAGAAACCGGAGCTGAGCATTCTACAATGTCTTTTTTAGCACTAAGCTCTATGGAGCAAAATTATCAGTTGTGAAAAACCACTAATAATTTTTTTTTTGCCTTAAAGAGGCCTTACCTGACAAATACTTCTGATGCAGCATTTCCCTTTTTATATAGGGTATCAAAAATAATCACATTATGCAGAGCTTCTAGCATGCTTTCAAAAATATCTGATAAATCTTCAGGCAGGAAGACCAGCATTGCAAGTTATGCAGCCTAAAGTCCTGCTAATTTCTTTTCCTTCCAAGTCTCTTATGTTGGTACTTGAGACGAGATAACATTTTCTGTTTTGAATATAAATGATATCTTAGTTGTCTACTTTACCTCATTCTGTTAATCTCATAGAAAGTAAAGAGGAGCAAAAAAAATCTTTATTATTGCTGTATACTATTATTCTTTTCCAGTTTTCAAGTTGCTGATGAAAAATCTGTATATCTTTGATTATGTGCACCTGGGGAGCTATGTTAGCATACAAAAATCCTTCTACTTCAACCATATATGATTACAGTGAACATAAATAATTTTTAGGAAACATTTCAACAGCATCCTTTACTGGGAGTATCAAATAATGAAGGGTAATTAAAAATGAAAAAGTGTAGGAAGTAAGTAGATATTTTCTCAAGAGAGAACTTTCAAGGTTCAAGGCTAAAATAAGGTATGAATGATGCTTACTTGCACAAGGGCAGAGGAATGTATAATTTAACCTTAGAAGATCTATTTGTAATAGCATCTTACTCTGTGAAAAGTATTCAGGTTTCCTGGTGACTGCTCATGTACTAGGCATACCTATAACATGGGTTTTCAGTGTATTAGGTTTGTAGAGCAGTGGGGGCTGCAGTGATGGCTTCTGCAAGAAGCTGTTAGAAGTTTTTCTTTTTGTTCAGTAGAATCAGCTGGTTCTAGGGTGAACCCACCACTGGCCAGGGCTGAGACAATTGACTGAGTCAATAGTGCCTGTGTGATAACATATTTAAGAAGGCCTTGCTCTCAGCCTCCTGCCAGGTAGCTGTCTGCATATGGCCTGGCCTGGTTAGAAAAGGAGAAGAGACACAGAGAGAGAGAACCCAGCTGACATCAAAGTCAGTGAAGAAAAAGGGGAAGAGTAAAGTTTCTTCAGGTAAGATTCCCCTGCAGCCTGTGGTGAAGACCACGGTGAGGCAAGCTGTCCCCCTGCAGCCCATGAAGAAGCAGAGATCCACCTACAGCCCTTGGAGGACCCCACACTGAAGCAGGCGGATACCCAAAGGAGGCGGTGGTCCATGGAGGGCCTGCACTGGGGCAACCAGTTCCTGAGGGATTGCACTCTGTGGAAAAGGACTTGTGCTAGAGCGGTTCATGAAGGACTGTAGCTTGTGGGAAAGAACCCATGCTGAAGAAGTTCCTGCAGGAACGTCTCCTGCAGAAGGGATTCCATGCTGGAGCACGGGAAGAAAGTGAGGAGCACCTTCCTCTGAGGAGGAAGGAACAGCAGAGACAATGTATGATGAACTGACCACAACCCTCATTCCTTGACCACCTGCACTCCTTGGGTGTTGGATCTCTTGCCAGTAAACCAACCCAGGACACACCGGAGCCCCGCTCCGGGGAAGGCAGAGCATCACACGGATACTGTCAAGCTACGACTTCCATTTAATACTGTGTAACACAGTGCTATATACCCGTACACCCGCTACGCACGAGAATGCACCCGCCCCCTGCATCCATGGACCTATATGTGCTTAGCGCACAATTGCTGTGGACTGCCCCTCCTGCGTATGTGCGGCCCCGCTTACAGCCCTTCCCACGCATGTGCAACCCATCCCCACTCGTAGCCTTGTTGCTAGGCTGTAAGTTCTGCCTTTCAACACCCACCTGTTTGCTAACATTACCAAACAACACCCACCTTGTTTGTTAATATTACCCAACACTTGGGGAGAAGAATGTAGAGAGAATTGAGAGTGAAGTTGAGCCTCGCTAGAAGGGAGGGGTGGAGGGAAGGTGTTCTTAAGATCTAGTTTTGTCTCTTGCTATCCTACCTTGGTTTTATTGTTAATAAATTGAATTAGTTTTCCCCGAGTTGAGTCTGTTTTACCTATGGTGGTAACTGCTGAATGATCTCTCCCTGCCCTTATCTAGACCCTTGAGAGTTTTGTTATATTATCTCTCCTTCATTCCCTCAAGGGGTGGAGAGGGTGAGTGAGTGGCTGTATAGTGCTTAGATCTGAGTGGGGCTGAACAATGACACACTCTTGCAACAACTTGGAAGGATAGTTTGGGTCAGGTAAAGCAATTACAGAAGCAATTATAGAAGAAAGAAAGCATCAAGGAAGAATGATGAAGAAACATTAATGCCTTTCTCTTGATGGTATATTCCTTCTGACCCCTAGAAGAATATATCTGTAACATTGTATTTAAATGTAGGTCTCTAATTTTTAACAGTATTGCCATCATTTACTACATTTCAAATAAATGTAACATTTCTGTTTGTTAGATTAAAATTGTACCGTCAAGTTCCTTCAGAAAAAAAAAAAATGAAGTAGAGCAAGAATGTCATGAGGATGAAAGTTGTACTTACTCAAGATTAGCAGTTCCTTCTTCTCAGAATAATTTGGTTTCAGGAATGAAACAAATTGTTTGTGTCTTAAAGACACTGAAGTAATTAAATCTGTATTTCCTTATCACTTATGTTTATCTTTAGATAATAACTTACACTAGTTTCCAGTTTGCAGGGTTTTTTTTTTTTTCTGTGTTAATAGGCCTTACCTTAAGGGAAGAAATGTGTAGGAGAAATATTTTTACGTTAAATGATATATTCACTTACCTGCTATTCCTTTCATACATTTTTTTTGCTTGCCCCCACCAAAATTGGTCATCCAAAAAAAGGATACTTATGAAGAACTGTAACAACAAACTCTTTTGCAAGATTCCTATACTTAATTTCAGTCTTTAACCTCAGCCATAAATGGGCTAACAAAAAATCAAAGTTAAAACTGAATGTTTAAAAATCTGTATTTTAACAACTGTTTAATCTAATTTTTAATGAACACAAGAAAACAACATTTTAGGAATCTGGAGCCGTATCTAGTGTTCTACCTCTGCTGTTCTTACTTCTATAGAATCAAGTTCCTCAGGTAAAGCTGTGTAATTATTTTCCCTCTAACACAGCCCTTCTTGCCCATGAATGTTACCATGGTATCATGATATCAATTCAGTAGGTATCACAGCAGACAACTTTTTCACATGTGCTTATTTAAAATTTTCATGAAGGTTTAATTCAAGCACAAAAAATATTTCTTATGACAGTAGCTAAACACAAACATTCTCAGTTGGAGTTACAAAATACAGTCAAGATAACAATATCACATAATGCTTCTTGACTTATATAGATACTAACGCCTAGGATGTCTACTGATATAGAAAGTACAAATTATATAAATACTGAAACTACTCACTAGCTCCAACTCTCATATGACTTTCTCCAATATGGATAATCTTACAGGGGAAAAAAAAAAACCACAAACCATTGAGATTACACTTCTAAGCCAGAAAATTAAGATAACAGGAGTGTAATCCTCCCATCTAGAGTCCTACCATGTAGAGGTTTCAATTTTAGAAAATCATACAAAAAAACTTTCGTAGACAAAGGAAATAGATATATCTAGAACATGAATAATTTAAACTTAATTTAGCTGTCTAAAATAAGTCAAAGGCATCACAACAAAAAAGTTTGCATACCGGTTACATTGTAACTATTGAAAGAGTTTAGACAATTAGTTCAGATGCAATTTTTTACACTACTGATACAAACATCAACAAGCTAGATTAGGTGAGCTCCTTGAAGTCATCTCAATATTTCGGGAAAGAATTGAAAACAACACTAATGTGTCCTTTGTGATACTGTGAAAAGAGGTAGAATGGAAAGATCAAGCAGGATTTTCTAAACTGTTTTTCCAATTAGCAATTTAATAATGAATGCACAATAGGCCACAGAGAAAAAGACAGAATTGCAGGACTGTCATTTCTCACGTGAATGCTCTTACCAGCACTCTAAAGTGTCAGAATTCCCTTTCTGGAACAGCCCATAGGCTGGTGAATACAAGGCTTCCTGGGAAAAGGTCAGTATGAAGCTCTTCAGACTGTAATTTTGAGTTGAGAAGCTTAAATGCAACTGAAGTCTAGTTGATTTAGCCCACAGAGAAAATTGTGCACTGCTGAGATGGCAAACCAGGTGCTTTGTTGGGAAAAGCAACAGGCACTTTCTTGTCTGTCTGGAACATAGTGGGCAGATGGCAGCTCACTCTGCATCATCTAAAAGCCAGACAAAAGCCAGAGTTTATTAGTTGAGACTACATGAAAAACTGTTTTCAGCTGGCTCTGAATGTGTATAGAGACAGCTTGACATACACTCCTTATCATCCCACTACAACTGTCATGCAAAAAACATGCTTGCTTAAAGTCAAGATGATACACTTATGTTCACCCAGGAGTAAAACTAATCCATAATTATGCCAGAGATTAAACAATAGCTCTTTCTTTAAGAACTGTTAAACACCGTCATCTTGGAATTTCTTATATCCCACGGTCACTGATAAAAGAAAAACCTAGCCAAGCAGTTATGCCTCATACCAAAGTACTAGAAAGATTTTATGGTTAACTCTTCACTTACCCATATCTGAGTTGGCCAACAGTTGCAGACCTTCTTTATTCTGAATATCAATGCAGAAATGTAGTCTGATTTCCCTCATTGTATTGTCTTTTGTACTCCTTTTACACCCTTATGAGTTCCACTATTTCTGGCAGGCTTCCTGATTTTGATGTTCTTGAAAGAGTTTTTGTTAAAAGCTTTGATACTTCCACTTAATTCCTTTTCTCAAAGTTATTTTGGCTTCCTTTTACTGTCTCTAATGATGAGATCTAGATGATTTACTCTAGCTCTGAAAATATCATTACTATTTCTGATTTATTTATTTTTTTTTTAAATACAAGTTTCCTAAAATTAGTTATGGCACACAGTAACAGAATATTGTCAAGTAAATTTCTATAGATAGCTGCAAAAATATATGGTTTTGTTTTTTTTTTTTAGTGGAAAGTAATTTAAAGTAGCTTGTTATATTTAGTATTAATTTGCCTTTATAATGCAATTATTTTGGTAGTATCCATCTGTACTAAAATTATTTTGAACACAACATGATTGTTTCATATTCTTCCTTTCTTGTTGGCATTAGAATCTAGGATAAGAAGTTATTCAGGAGTAATTTAAAAATCTGAAAGATTTCTATTCCTTTCAGTTTGTTTACTATACTTTGCTTTATTTTCAAGTGAGAGATGGGTAAAAAAGAATTTTTTTTTTTTCCAATTTTCAATAACATCATATGTTTCACAATATCATAAACTAAGGAAGTCTGCCTAAATTAATGAAGCAAATTATAAAAGGGTATGCAATGTACATAAGAGGTCATCTTTTATAATAGAGGAAATGAAAAACAAACAAACAAGTGAAAATTCCCTTCATCAATAACAGGAACTTATTCCTCTAAATCTATGAATTACACAATGTAAAAAAGAGGATTAAAAAAAAAAGGATAAAGCCAGAGCCTGTTTATTTCCGATTTTATATTTTGAATGTTAAAATTTAGAATTGTTTTGGAGATTTCAAAAGCATAAAAGGAAAAAGTAGAAAAAAATGTTGCAAATCATTCAAATAAAAGACACTCCATTAAATCATTATATATTATTAAAGATTTATGTACGCTTAGTATTATTATTGTAAAATATATGGAGAAAGAGATATTCTGATTAGGTTATAATTTTATTTTACCTATTTATCTTGTTTTTTCAGTATAGTTTTGAGTGTCATATTAAAAAACATCAAAGAAAGTGAAAGTGATGAGTATTGTAATCATGGTTTCCAACATATGTTTTATGTAACTGCAATCCAATCCTTAAAACAGAGGGTTTTTTAAAAAATTTATTGTACCTCAATTCCCTCCATGTGCAAATACACTGTGACAATTGTGATGTATTTATGGAGAAATAATAATCAAAGTTATCCACAAAATGTAGGTAACAAGTTGAAACATCTTGTCTCTTTGTACTTGATTTTTAGTAGGAATTGACATTTACTGGGTTTAAAATTAGCAAATACTAGCCAGGAGTTCCTATGTTCCATAAGGTTTCCAGTGATTTCACTTGTAATTGAAAAATTTAAAAATCAACATGAATTTAAAAATCAACCAGAATTTAAGTTCTATTTATAGTTAATCATCTGGAAAAACTGAAAGCCTGCAGTTAGTGATCATATATGAAAAGTATGTTTTGGAAACTGAAGTAGCAGAAAAAAAAATGTTGTGCATCCAAATTATCTCTGCTGGTGCATTTGTCTCGAACATAGATATGTGTAAGACAGTCATGGCTCTCCTTTAAGACACTTCAATTCTGCCTTTGTTTGGCCTATCTTCATCCAAATTCTGACACAGCTCATTGTATTCAAAGGCCAGCCTCAGAGTAAACCGTGCCAGAATAGTCAAACTTGAAATATTTTCAGACATTTTGATTGTGAGGAATATCAAATATCAAATATTTTCTCAAGTCTCAATTTTAGGTAAGCCCTTAAAAGCAATCAGGAAGCATAGTGTCCATGTTACTGTCATTGTCATACATGAGCAATAATCCGCAGGTAATAACACCTCTCTTTTGCCCATTTTCTTTTCTCTCTGATGTGATGTTAGAGTCTGAACTTAGATTTCCTTGCAGAGGTTGTTCTAGAATGAGTGTCCTATTAGTTTCTTTTGTAGAAAATATTCTATTGTGTCTAGTTCCATTCATGCATCTCTGCACATTAACTGGAGATGTCTCTTGAGACTAAGATGCTTAAGAATGCTACACAGAGAAATTTAAAGTTGTTCCAGGGGGACGTATGCTGTATCTGATATAAGTGATATTGAGCACAAGCTAGTAAGCTGGGTTTGATATGAACTGATTCTGTGGGTCTATATAGACTTGCAGAGATCTTCACAGTTTGTTTATGCCCGTTTCAAGTTCTCAGTCTACCTGCAAACCAGGTAAATTTTAGTAATGCTTTAGATAAACATTAGACCAACTAAATTCTTGTTATGTAAATAGCAAATGGCACTTCAGAACTTAAAATTGCTTTTATCTTATCTGCAGGGATGCATTATCATTCAGCCTCTGTTGAAAGCTCCTGGAAAAAAATCTACTCGGATAAGACTACATAGGAAAAATTGGTGAATAAATGATCCTTTTGTAAGTGTGTTACTCATCTTGAACATAATTTAGTGAAAACACAAGCTACAAGAAGAAAGTTTAGAAGATTATCACACTTAGGAAGAAATGCAAAGTGGGAGTCTGCTGTTAATGGTGGGTATGACAAGTCTTTCGACCACATAGAAATTAATTTTGCATAGCAGAACTGACGAAGAATGCCTGATGGGATAGATAGACGTAAAGGAAAAAACAAGGGAAAAAGTTATAGCCTAACTTCACCAAGGAATAGTAATGGGACCTGAGAAACAGCATGAGAAAACATATTCCCCAAAACCTGTATGTGAAATCTCGTTAATGTTCCAATCCTTTAATCATCTTAGTGGCCCTTCACTGGACTCTCTCCAGTATGACCGTGCCTCTCTTGTACTGAGGAGCCCAGAACTGGACAGAGTATTCCAGGTGTGGCCTCAGCAGTGCTGAGTAGAAGGATCACTCCCCTCAACATGTTTGCAATATTTCATCTAATGCAGCAAAAGCACACTGCTGGCTCATATTCAACCTGGTGTCCACCAGGACTCCCCCAGGCTCATTTCTGCCAATCTGCTTTCCAGCTGGTCAGTCCCCAGCATATATTGGTTTGTATATAGACACATACCGTATATTGGGTTTGTTCCTCCCTGGGGGCAGAACTTTGCACTTCTTATTGATGAGCTTCATGAGGTTCCTATCAGCCCATTTCTCCAGCCTGTTGAGGTCCCTCTGGACCTCCCTCTGGCAGCACAACACTCTGGTGTACCAGTCTCTTCTCCCAGTTTGGTAACATCAGCAAACTTGTTGAGGGTACACTCTGCCCCATCGTCCCAATCATTAATGAAGATGTTAAACAGGACTGGACTCACTATTGACCTCTGGGTACACCATTAGTTACTGCCGCCAACTAGACATTGCACTGCTGATCACCATCCTCTGGGCCTGACCATTCAGCTGCTTATAAATCCACCTCACTCTCTGCTCAGCCAGCTCATACTTCAGCAGCTTCTCTGCTGGATCTTATGGGAGACAGTGTCACAAGCCTTACTGAAGTCCAGGTAGACAATATCTTCTTCTCTCCTCTCATCCACCAAGCCAGTAATTTCCTTGTAGAAAGTTATCTGGTTGGTCAAGCATGACTCCCCCTTGGTCCATCCATGCTGACTAATCCTGGTGACATTCTTGTCTTTTATGTGCCTGGAAATGGCTTCCAGGATTATCTGCTATATTGCATTCCCAGTGACTGAGGAGATGCTGACCAGCCTGGAGTTCCCTGGGGTTTTCCTTCTTGAGGATAGGAGAAACATATATTTTCCTCCAGTCTTCGGACACTTCTCCCAGTTGCCATGATCAATCAAAGATTATTGAGAGCGGTCTTGCAATGATGTTAGCCACCTCCTTCAGTACTCCTGAGCGCATCCTATCAGGGTCCATGGGCCATGGGCCATGGGCTGTCCCATTTCCTTCAGTATTCCCTGACTTGGTTGTATTTTATCAAGGGTAGATCTTCACTCTATGGTGACGTACACCAAAGCTGTTTAGACCCATGACACAACGTTATCACATGAGATAATGACCCAGAGGCATACTAAATGGTTCAACAAGTCATACTTGCTGAAACAATAGTGGTTGTGAATTCTTCTCACACTATAAAACCTGGATTATATTTGTGTCTCTGTAAAACAAAATTCTTCAGCAGATCAACTTTTTCCAGCATATTCAGCCCTATCATGTTCAACTCATTCTTTTAAAGCTAGTTTAGCCATGCTTCTCCTTCATATCTGCCTCATTTTCTAGTACTGTATCTCATACTTACCTAGACTATTTTTATTTTTCCGTCTCAGACCTTTTTTTTTTTTTCCAGTAAGATCTTGTTATTTTTATACTTTTTGAAAATCTTCATATCCAGCTCTCACTTTGACTTTCTTCACTTACCCACATCCTACATGCTGATTTGGTTTCTCTCCTTCTCCTCCCCTGCTAGGTCATTCCTCTTCATCGAAGCTGAATACAGTCTTTCAAACTTCTTCAGCTCCCAGTCTCAATTTTTCCTTTTATCTGTCCTATATCCTGTATATGTGTCATTCCACTTAGACATATGTGGTGTCTTAATGGATTTTGTTCTTATTCTATTATATAGTCATAGTTTCCTGCCTTTAGCAGCTTCAGTCTTCCTACAGGTCCTGACATTCCACATACATGGAGGTATGCATAGTCTGCAGTCTTCCCTAAAATGTCACCTTCCTCCTCTCACTAAATTAATTCCAGATTGGTTTTGTTCTACTAGAATATTTTTCTTACAAAATGAGAAAAAGAACTGATATTCAAAGTAATCCTTCTTTAGCTTTGAGTAACTTCAAGTAATATATGGAGACCTGTGCTAATGATTTATTTTTAATGCTATCCTTGTACTGCCCACAACATAGAAAAAAGATTAATATCTTATTTTTCAAGACACCGTGTCTGTTTTTTCTTCATTTATTTCAAAATGCTCAGGTAAAATATAACTTGAAATAAAATGCATTTCCTCTGAAGATATTTCTGAGATATTTCTAAGCACCTATGTATTTTAAACTATAAAATACGTGTTTATATATTTCATCTGCAATGTAAAGAAAAGAAAGTATTTTTAGAAAAATAGGGAGATATGAAATGGCTGGGAAGCACACCATGTAGATTCAATTTGAATGGTTATAGTTTCATATATTTTCAATAACATTTTTGTATGGGTGAATGGTTTCTGCATCTTTTTTCTACACAAATTATTCATTTATTTCCAATCACTGAGCCAGTACAAAAGTGTGTAATAAACTGAATTATTTTTTCTCCATTTGGTGTTAATATCCATCTTGAATGTCCAATGAAAACTTGCAAACTTAAAAATTCAAGTGAGAAGATCACTTTAAAAAGGAAACCTTGAGTCACAGAAGACTATTTTAGAACATTTTTTTTGCATTATTTTGCAGAAAAAAAATAAAGAATACACCTTTTTTTGTTAGTTTATTACTTCAAAGATAATGAGATATTCTGTTCTCTGGTACTTCAGTGGAGGTTCAATGGAAGCAAGGGCATACTGATGAAGACAAGAAAATGTGTTCTGTGAAGCTATCAGGAAATTCAGAGGTATTTCTAACTGGATTTCAACGAAGTAGTCAATAATTAAAAAAAAAAACGTGTCAGTATGTTGAAAGCACTGGCTTTTTAATCAACATGTTGAAAATACTGGTTATGCTCCAATGTGTACAATATTATGTTTCATTTTATTCAGAATTGTGATTTTCAGATGCTACATACTCAAATTCACGAACAATTTAATGTAGATGGTATGCATTGGGCCCAAGCACTCCCCTTTACGTCCTTTATTCTAGAAACAACTCTAGATACACACATTTTAAGAACTTATCTTTCTGTGTTCCTTATTCATTAGTTTGTTCAGAAGTCAACTCTTTTCTCCTACGCTTTATCTCTTCACTGGATTGCACATTTTCAAATTCTACAACGTTTAGGTACACACTGATCTCTAGGAAACTCCTGTTAACAAATACATTGATTTCCTGTTATGCTGGAGTAGACACATTGTTAGGTTTCTCTCTGTGACTCTGATGAAAAGTAACATTGCACAGCACACGCTTCATTCATGGATTTGGTTCTTAAAAATGCAAGCGCTTTTGTTTTTAAGTAATCTTGATGCGGTTTCTGGATTTAACACTAACCCATCTCAGATGCCAAGGAGGTAACAAAAGGCCTTTTGGCACACATACAAATCCCATTTCGGATTAAGTTTAACTGTCTAATGTGGTCTGAGAGAATTTCTCCTGGTTCGATGACTTTTCTGTCACAGAAGAACTAAAAATACAAAAAGATTACAAAAGCAGTGCATACAGCTCAGAAACTGTATTTCTGGCAGTTTCTGAACAGTGTGAGGTATTTTGACCTACAACTTGCAGAAATATACATCTCAAAATTTACATCTGGCACTCATTATAGAAAATGAGCCTACGATAATTTCATACAACTTCCTGGAAAACAAAAGTCTGTACAGTTTAACAAATCAAAAGAAGTAGACTGTAACAGACTCTCAATCATGATGTACAAAAAAGTTGTCACTAGGAATTAAAGGGCTTATGGTAAAGTATATCTAATTCACTGATGGGTGCATGCCTTCTCTGGCAACCAAGGTGTCGTAGTTCAGCCCCGATCTATGCAATCTCTCTCCCACTCCCCCCACCATCCAAGAGAAAAGGGGGAGAATTGGTAAAAAAACAAACAAACAAAAAACCCACATAAGTTGAGATTGAACACAAAGTAAATTTAACAGCAATAACAAAATAAAACAAAACAGTTATGGAATACAAATACAGTACAATACCTTACAACAAATCTCTACACCTAGTTTCTTCTAAGTAACAGGAGACTTCCCTCACCACCCTCCTCACTTACATACTGAGCATGATGTCAGATGGGATGGAATAGTCCTTTGGCTAATTTGGGTAAATTAGGCCCAGCTGTTAGCTAATTAATTAATTATCCCAGCCATAGGGGCTACCAGCTTCAGTTCTCCACCCAGCTCAGGTGAATATTAACTTTATCCAAGTCAGAACCAGGACACAAGGACATATTGTTTAATGTTTAATTAAAGCTGTTAAGATTATCTTTAGAAAAAGCAAAGCTACCAATGTTGACAAAGACAGTCAGGAAGTCATAAAAAATAATAATCCTACTGTCTACTATGTACTATTACTCATATATCTTACTTTTTTTATCACATTAGCCTTCATCATGCTTAACAAAGAACTAAAGATTCATTTAGTGTAGCTCAATTTTGAGAGAATTCATATGAATAATGACAGCTTTCTCCTATTATTGTGCATATGCAGTTTCCATGATCAGAATGCAAAATTCCTTCTAATCCAAAGGAAGATGGCTTTTTAAAGGCCTTTTGGTATTGACTGAGAATGCTTTTCCTGTCTCAAGATGGGAATATGATTTTAAGTCCATGTTTCTAACTTATTTTCATGTTTCATGAGCCCAGAACAGATTATGTTGTTCAAATTACAATAATGGAGAATTTAATGCTGTTAGAAGAATTTAGCTGAACTGTAACTGTTTTTCTACTAGTAAGGATAGATGACTTCTAACAGTAAATTCTACTGTCAGTAAAAACATTAAAGATTGCCAGCACCAGAATTTTGTTTTAGTTACAGCAGACTTTGTCTACCTTGGTTCCTTTAAGTGATCATGATAGATTGTGTAGGCATTAAAAACCTAATTGTTTCACTGAATTTTATTAGTGTCAGCTCAGAATGGGTAGCCCATCATTAAACATTTTACTCAACAGGAGAATGAAGAAAAAACAACCAAAAAATCAATTTGTCACGAAACGGATAATCTTGCAAAAACTATGTGTCACTATTAAAAAAATTTACAATAACTTTTATGTTTTAAACAGTGACATCTTATTATAATGTAGTTTTTTTTCATACAAATTAGGCATTTAAAAAAGAGGTGATTGTAAGGAAAGGTATCACAAGGGAAATATTGGTTTCCTGTTTTCCCCCTTTAAGATACAGTACAGTACACCTAGTACCTCTGTAAGTATTACCTACCAAAAGAAATGGTATGGCAGAGAAATCACGCTGTCCATTTCTTACAAATAGAATATTTGATGGGGCTTGGAAAGTACTTCCTGCAGAAATATTGTTCTAGATTTATTTAGCACTTTAGTAGCAAACAAGAAATTATCTTAGTCATTTGGAGAACAGTGTATGAAAATTTTGTTGGAAGTGCTAACACGAATTCCTTTCAAGATACACATAGTTGAGGACAAATGAAGTTCATTCTTGAATAAATGCAGATGAGTAAATCTAACAGCAAAATCTATTTATTTTATGATTATGTTATTTATAGATATTGCTTAAATACCTCCTCTGGATTTTTTTTCAATCGTTCACTCTTTCTGTGCTACTCTGCCATGTTCTCTGCTCAACTAGTTGTTTTGTGTCCATTCTGTTGGTTTCTAATTCGGCTTTATCTTCTCAGAACTTGGATGTTCTCATCTTATCATTATACTGACAATACAATCATTTGACTTTCGGATTTAACCCTCACCAACGTCATTTCTTTAACATATTCTAGGCATACATCTCCTTCTATTCCACCTTTTTCACAATAACTCTGTGTAGCTTACATTCTCTCCATCTGTTTTCTTTCCTTAGGTAATACTGTTCCTTGGAATGATGAAAATTGTCTACTCCTTTCTGATCTCTACTCCTTCACTTGTGTTCTTCTAACTTTCTAACATGTTTGTTTTCCTTGACATCTGCTAAAGTTTAAAATAGCCTAACTGAGCTAACACAGCATTTTTTTTCCCCTCAATCCTTATCTGTCCCTTCCCCTTTTATTCTGATCTACAAACTTCTTTGTTGTTTACTTTAGGAACACAGGTTTTGAATCCATCACTTCATTTGTGCATCTTCAATCAGAAACAATAGCAGCAAGTATTCACTGTTTCAGAAAATATAAGTCAAATACTGTTCAAAATTTGCACATAGCTGTCTTGCAATCCTGACCAGTCTGGTATCATACCAAACCATCCAACTTCAAAACTGATTCTTAGTCCAGGGATATTTATTATAATATATTAATGAAGTTTTCAAAATCATTATTCTCAGTCTTAGTCCACATATCCAACTCTTGATGGTGCTCATTCACAGCAGTTTATCTCTACATAATCGAAACTCTGTATTCCTTACCAAAAGTGAATGGTGCTGGTTTTTTGTTGGTTTTTTTTTTTTTTTTTTTTTTTCTGTAGCATTTTTCTGGAAATTCCCAATTTCTGCATAAAATCTGAGATTCTTTTTCTTAGTTTAAACATCTTTCATAAATCTTTTCTTTTTATTCATATACTGGCAGAGTTTACAAGATTATCTGCAGTTGTCATTCTCTTCCTATGGGACAGCAAGATTCTTTTCCTTAGCACTTCAGCTTTCACTTGTCTACTTCATCCATCAAATCTCTTCTATACTATTCTTCATTTACACAACACTCTTCTAACAATTTTAGGAATAATCTCCCTCCACAAGCTCTCAAGTATGCTCTCCATTATGATATCTTTATAAAACCATGCAATTCTGAATAAATAAGAAGTCTACAGAGAGAATTATTTGTAAAGAATAATCTGTGATCATTTGTAAATGTCAAGTTTTAGACAGACAGCCCAAGTAATAACATACTTACTGATGTTCCACACCTGCCATCCTTTTGTTATTCATTGTTGTTATTCTTCATTGACTTAAGACTTGGAATTGGATATCCTCTTAAGTGTTTGGATAATATTGATTTAATCTGTAGTTTCAAGGCAATATTACAACACTGAGAATGTTTTCAGTATAATTTTATAGTCCATTTCTGATTTTCCCTTGAAGTGAAGGAAATGTGATACTTTCAAAGGCATTTAAAACAAACCACCAACCCAAACCAAACTAAAAAAGCTTAACCAAATCACGACAGGCTTCTTTCCTGTAGTTCCATGAAATTTAAACTTTGAGAATTAAGAACAGCTCAGCACTGTTTATTTATCACTGGGCAATTCAGATGAGAGAATTCAACCAGCTCTAATATAATTGTGGGTTTTCTGCATATACCTCAAACAACAGCTCAGGTTTATGGTATGGAACAAAAAGTTAAAACTGATATTACTTAGTTCAACATTGTCTAGAAACAAGCTAGAAAATATGCACGTACTGTAAAAAGGAAAATATAATTAATTATCTTATTAATATTTTACCTTTTACATGAAATCTTATAAAATTATTTGAAAATAAGTATATCATTTAAATGCTAACACTTATGAGAAATACTGTGGTAATCAGGCCTGAGGTTTTATAAACTATATAAAGTTAATAACAAATGAGAATAAACTTTTAAATCTGATTAGACAATCAAAATGTAATAAAGTCAGTCACACTAACTTAGTATCATCACAGAGAATATCTTCATATCTGAATTTAAACAATGGCTCTTAATAAAGCACAGTGCTATTCTTTTTATTTTATGGATCTGCATCAACTGTAGCTATTTGTAGAAACACACTCATATAAAATACAAGTTCTAGTTTTTGTAGACTTTATTGAAATTTAATCGATACTACTAGAAAAAAAAAAGTACAGGTTTTGGTTTTTTTTTCACAGTGGATTAACAATTTTTTTTTTTTATTGTAAGTACTGATACTGGAACACATTCAGTATCAATATCTGTGATTGTGCCAGGAGTCTCACTAAGATCAAACAACCAGTGAAAAGGAGCAAGAGGTAAAGTTCTTGTTAATACTTTAAATGTTCAGGTAAAAATACATGCATCCTCCAGAGAAGGGGATGGTTCTACAGATGTTCATACTAGCAAAATTTTTATTTCTCAGCCATAAATTATTATTGAGTAATGGTAAACTATCCATTAAAGAGGCAGAAATTACTCTAATATATTGACATGGTAAATCTGAGTGAATAGTTTTATGCAAGGATGAGGAGCACACAGTAACAATGGATGAGAGGTGAACAAATGTAAAATTATTTGAAAATGTTCTATTATATAGAAGAAGCAAAGTCTCAGCCTACAACAAAGAACAGAAAAGGGAAGAGACACACTTATAAAATATTCAAATTACAATGATCCAATCAGTTTTGTGCAAAACTACTTAAGCAATAGTCAGTGAAATCTTAGAGCTACTATCAGCTATGTTTGAAAGGTCACACCTGGCAGATACATTTTGGATGACCTGAGAAGAATAAATGCAATGTTTATATTTTAATGAGGAGGCGATAAGAAATAGAGGTAGGGATAGACCGGTAACATGGATTTGACATCAATACATTTAATGCCCCTCTTTAGAAGAACTGAACAGCTGAAATTGTAGAAATAAACTACAAATAGGATTAAATCCAACAGTGAGAAGTTCCAAATCTATGCTTAAAATGGACTAATCATCTGTATACTTATGACATGGGCAGCAATAACTGAGCTGAAAGAAGATGAGCAGGAAAAGGATCCAGGGAAAGAATCCTTGAAATACTTTTATAAAACTTCTGCTGCTCAGTACCAGCAAGGCTTCATCTGAATCTCTTTTAGACGCTGAACTTAACAAAATTTGTGGACTCTGCAAAGACTGCCCAGAAAAAAAAAAACAACAAACAAACAAACAAAACAAACAAACAAACAAAAAACCAACAACAATAAGAATGATCAGTAACATAAAAACATGACCTATCAAAAACAAATAAGGAAATAGGTGTTGCTTATCTAGAAATTGAGAAAGCTTGAAACTGTAAGCTTCAGAAAAAGGATAAGATATGTTCTGATCCCTGAGACTCAAAAAATAAGAATAGTTATGAAAGTTAGTGTGTTTCATCAACAAAAGATCCTTTCCTTTAGAACCAAGTTGATATGTAGGTTAGGAGGGAAACTAGAAATCCTGCATGAGAAGTGTACCAGAAAGGTTTGTAAGGCAAATGTAGTGATCCTGACTGGAAAAGCACTGTACATCAAGCAGCTGGTGATCCACCTAATAGCTGACAGGAACACACCCAGGTCAGTGCTGGCCTGCGTGTCCATCATGGCCTTCAGTCTGTGTCGTACTGCACAATCCCTTTGGCCACAGGATAAGCTCAGTAACCTCACTGTAGCAAAGGAGCCTGCAGGCAGCCCACTTATTATGGATAAGAGGCCCATGTGATGCTACAGCTCCCAGGGTTCCCAACATATAAAGGGACGTAAGATTATTTATAGTATTTTCTCCTTCTAATGTTGGCTCTAATAAATAGAATTCACAAAGATACTTCATAGATTGTCTTTCTTGCTGAAATCAGAATGGACTGGCACCTCCTGGTGCAAAACACATAAACAATGAACAAAGCAGAAACAAAAAGGCAAAAAAATACTCACCAGATGCCTTCTTGAATTAAGGAGATATGGACTGGGGTTTTTTTTTGTTACTGTTCTTTCTTCATCTGTGTCTTTTCTAATACCTCCTTTGTTGTCTGTTATAACAGATGCAAATAGAAACGTGTATTTGCATTTATTATAACTTGGTTTAGGCAAGGGGTATTTTCAAAATTGATGTATTTTCTTCCCTCAAGGTTATAGTAAATCCATGAAGTGGAGAACTAGGACCCTTTTAAAGGTTCTTCAGCTCTCCAGTGCATTCCCTAGAACAACCATCCAAATGGCATTCCACGGATACTATTACATAGACAGGTTTGATAATCAGTAAAATCAGGTAGCAGGGGAGGAAGACATGTCATCCAGTGAATAAGAATTATCAAGTGTAGTCTTTGGCTGAACAGAAGTTAGCAAGGAACTCACTGGAATTGCATGCATAGCTGAGGTGTTTGTAACAACTTCTTTGGAGATCCTTACTTGCAAGCTTGACAAACAGGAGTTTGAAAGGGTACAGAAGAGTAGAGTACAGGATATGACCTTGTAATGGGAGATGGACTTGAAGACTTTCTAAAGCCCCTTCCAGCCTTAGGATTGATTCTGTGAAGGATGTTCTCATGTGTATTATTTAAATCATAGGTAGAAAAAAAAAGGGATTTATTTATTTTTCTCTTTTTGTACAATGTATCTATAGCTACTTTAATTGTATTCCTATGACTGGATTCTCATAAATACATTCTTTAACTCTAGATCATCTCTGATGTTAAGAGTAAATAATTCAGAGTGACAGATGAAAAGCAAGCTGTGCTATTCTTCTGAAAATGTATATTCTGATTAATTCTAGGCAATCTTAGCAGTAACTAGTAATCCAAAACAATTTTCATGGACGCCTAAAGAGTAGCAGAATGTTTCTCTACCAAACTGCATAAGCAACATCATCTTATAATTCTCATAATAGGATCATTGAGGGAAAGATATCTTCTAATGACTAACACTTACAATAAATACCTGATAAAACAGAAAAATAAAGGGTGAACCCCCTGAGAAGTTTCTCCTCTTGTATTTTTTGATCATAGAATCATAGAATCATAGAATGGCTAGAGTTGGAAGGGACCTTCAAAGGTCATCTAGTCCAACCCCCCTGCAAGGAGCAGGGACATCCCTGACTAGATCAGGTTGCTCAGT
>WHYT01016886.1:0-18059 GCA_009806455.1 Tetrax tetrax | reverse complement strand
GTAGAGCACTGGAACAGGTTGCCCAGAGAGGTGGTGGATACCCCATCCCTGGAAACGTTCAAGGCCAGGCTGGATGGGGCTCTGAGCAACCTGATCTAGTCAGGGATGTCCCTGCTTCTTGCAGGGGGGTTGGACTAGATGACCTTTGAAGGTCCCTTCCAACTCTAACCATTCTATGATTCTATGATTCTATGATTCTAAAAGTCCTCATCTACTTCAATGTATTCTGACATCTGCCTAGTATCAAAAGTGGGTAGGTATATGACCTCAACTCCCCACTTTTTCTGGTGTTCATAAAGTTTGTGGAAATTAAACTTCCTTTGAAAGTATAACATCTGATTCACAAGTAAGTGTAGTTCTGAGGAAATCTGAAACGTTAAACATTTAGGTTGAAACTCTAATTACTTTTCTTATATTAATGAATAATCCAGTGGGGTTTAACTTGCTGTTCAAGTAATAATATATTCTCTTCACTTAAATATTTCAAGGTATCTGGCTTACACCTAATCAAATAAAAAGCTGTGTTTTTTTAGACTTAAACATAGGGTTGCATCTCACTCCATTTTTACTTATATAAGAACCCCTTCATTTGCAGCTACAATGGTTCAGCTGTGCTGTCAGCAACTACATTAAAAAAAAATATTCATAGGCACTTCACAGAGTTATTAAAAAGTTAAAGAAGTTAGTATCTTAAAAATGTCTTTGAATACCAGTTTTATAAAAAGAAACCAAGGGAAAAGAAAGTCAAAGGAAGAAAAAGTTATGCAACAAGAGTATTTGAAACATTTCTATCATTGAATTATCCTAACAAAGTCAGAAACTTCACCCATGCTAAGCCATGGTTGTATTAAGTCTGAAAATCTTTTAGCACTGCAAGCATTGCATGGAGACATGAGGCTGTTACTTTATCAGTATTTGGGAAGCAAGATAACGCAAAGGTGGGCATTTGGGTTTTAGAGTTCAAAAAAAGATCAGAAAAATCTCAGTCAGTTTTCAAAACATGATACCTAAGACTATATCAACTATGTCATACAAGCAGATGAGATAAAAGGGAAAGACAACAGCCTCTTAGAAGACATCAACAAAGTTGCCCCTTGGAGTAAATTCACAAGGTCACCCATAGCATCCATTTGACCAGAAAACATGGCAGGGCAGGCCTGTGGTGGTCAGTGAGAAGTATCCTTCCAGAACATGGAGGAACTCAGCTGCCAGAGTAAACCTGGCTTAGCACATTGTTACTGTGGCACCAGTGACTTGACACCCTGTGACTCCACCTGCAGACACCTTTTTTCCCATCAGTCTGATGTTTATGTAGGCAATTGTGAGGCCTCCATGCAGGCAGTGGATCTGGTAGGTAAGTCGCTTAAAATAAGTGCAAATGCAGTTGAGGTAACTTACACCTAAACACCTACTGGGAATTTCAAGAGCATTGAAATAACCATTGTTTTGTGGACTTGGAACTGCCTTCAGTCAGCTCATAAATTTCAGTATTTCTCTGCTGATTTCAGCAAGTTGTTCATGCAGTAGGTGCAGTAGGTGTTCTTACAATTTCATGTGCTACAAACTAAAGCCGTATTCACAACACATCTTTGTAGACAAATTAATTATTATCTGTTTTATCACTAGGATAATTACGATGAATGGACAGATGAAGTGCCTTTTCCTACGCATTCTTGCAAAACAGTAATTAGGATAGTTGAGAATTCCACCCAATTTTAAAAAGAATAAAATAGAAATGTAATATACTTGACAGTAAGGATATCTCAGAAATAAAGATAGTAAATCTTAATCATATTCAGAATTTAAAAATCTCTAAAATATATAGCACATAGGAAAGAGGAGCTAATATTCTCATTAGTGAGAATTGGAAAGGAAGGAAGCGTGTTAAATTGAAGTGGCCAAAATAGATATAGGGAAAAAGAACAGTCATGTTCTTTGAGCTGTCTCTACATGTAGGCAATGTTGAGGCCAGTTTCAGAAGATACAGATGGCAACAGGCTAAGACCAAATCCACTGCATCTGAGTCTTGTCCACCTTTACAAATAGAGATGTATGTAGTCTTTTGTCCCCAAATAAATGTTTGATTGTAAAATAGCATGAAAAAAAACAGAATATGAAGCAAATTTAGAGCTGAAACGCAGTCTATCTATGAAATGCATTGCCTGCACTAAGAAACTGGGAGCTCTGAGGTTGTAAGGCAGTGGCACGTGCAGATCTTGAGAGCCTTCTGCTTAGTGTTTTAATCTGTGAAATTCCCAGGAATCTGTTCCACAGAGCATTTCCAGACCCTAAAAAGCTCATCTAATCTGGTAAATTCAGTGTTTCTGTTGCACAGCATTCCTTCACTATGTGATTGTCTATATGTTTTAAAATATTTTTTCTATTAAAATTTTCATCCTAATTCATATATTTTAAAGACGTGCTACTACATTGCATTCTCTTCTCAGCCTAGTCTCATTGTGAAATTAATACTTCCTTTCCATTTCTCTTTTCAGCACAGCCAAATTCACGGACAAAGAGAAGTGCAATAATAATGTGTATGCAACATTACACTTGCTACTGATCTATTATATAGAATCATAGAATCACATGGTTGGATGGGACCTATAAGATCATCTAGTCCAACCGCCTTCCACTACCGTTGCTGCCTCAGGTACTAAACCATATCTTGTAGCTCCTCATCAAGCTGCCTCTTGAACACTGCCAGGGACGGCGACTCCACCACCTCCCTGGGCAGGCCATTCCAGTGCCTGACCACTCTTTGGGAGAAAAAGTTTTTCCTCACGTCCAACCTAAACCTCCTCTGGTACAACTTGTGGCCATTACCTCGGGTCCTGCTTGTTGCCTGGGAGAAGAGGCCAAACCCCTGCTCATCACAACCTGCCTTCAGGAAGTTATAGAGAGCTATAAGGTCTCCCCTGAGCCTCCTCTTTTCCAGACTAAACAATCCCAACTCCCTCAGCCGCTCCTCATAAGACTTGTGCTCCAGACCCCTCACCAGCTTTGTTGCCCTTCTCTGGACACGTTCCAGGGCTTCAATGTCTTTCTTGTAGTGAGGGGCCCAAAACTGAACACAATACTCGAGGTGCGGCCTCACCAGCGCCGAATACAGGGGGATGATTACCTCCCTGCTCCTGCTGGCCACACTATTCCTAATGCAGGCCAGGATGCCGTTGGCCCTCTTGGCCACCTGGGCACACTGTCGGCTCATGTTCAGCTGAGCATCAACCAACACCCCAGGTCCCTTTCCTCTTCACAGTCCTCCAGCCGCTGACACCAAAGAACAGTCAGAGAAAGGCCAGCAGTGTAGATATTCTGTATAAATGTAACTTTTTGAGTTCACTTCAAACCAGAAATTCAGATCTCAGATGTTATAATGCTATTTGTATTACGCAAAAATTTAAGAAGAATCTCATGAAGCCCATTAAAAAAAAACCCAAACAAAACACCATACAAAAATACTGTTAAATAATTCTATTTTATGCCATACATTTACATTTCACAATAGTGGAAAAAAGGTTCAAGATCTTGGGTTTGTTCTAATGGTGATTACACAAAGGATAACCCAAGCTGACGCTCTTCCAGGTATCTGACAAGCTGACATTGACAGCATTGTAAGCTGCAATATTGCAATTCTCTGCATGAAGGCAAGGCAATAGCTACAAAGCCAGCCCTGCTCCAGTTTTCAGTGTCAGACCCACTCATTATTCTATTCAAAACAAATGTATTTATTAAAGTCATTGTAAGAAAAGCATCATCTCTAATTCTTCGCAGACAAAAACAACTGGTCGAAACAGAAGTGAATTCAATGGTGGTGGAAACACCGTGCCCTAGTTAAAATATTTACTTGGCTATGCAAACTTTCAACCTGGGCATCGTCTTACTGCATTGGTATCAGCAACTTTTAGTTTAAAACTAACATAAGAACATTGCAAGTATGCAAGAAAACAAGTGTTACAAAAGCAGATGATCCAGATTTCACGTTAACTGCAACGGAAAACATAACACAGACAAGTATACAATAGGGACATCTAGACCTTCAGATTTTCTTTTAATGATTCTGTGTTATAACAACTATACAAATATATTTAGTGCATAATAGTATTTGTAGGTCTGGATTGGATGACAATTATTTTAAGAGTATGTTAAAGATTTGGGGTTTCAATTGAGCGTTTCAATGGCTGCCAGCATTTTTGTGGGGTTTTTTTTGTTTGGTTGGTTGGTTTTTTGTTTTGTTTTTTTTTTACTTTATTGCTTAGCAACATCTTTAAAAGATTGGAATTAGTGATAACTTTAATTACTTAATTTCATGACACAGTTATACTTCAGGAAAATAATCTTCTCAGAGAAAAATAGGAATCTTTGTAGTTAGAGATTCCATTTTTCATATAAACTGGAAAAATAATGTTCTTGCAAGGTATAGTAATCAAGGCTCTTTTGGCACTTCTAAAAAGCATGGAGCTGTTAATTCCGGTGTCTTGGTTAAATTATATTTTGGGTAAATCAGTTTACTCTCCAATTCCATTTAGACAGTTGCAATTTTCATAACTTCTGCTATATTACCATAAATCAGCACATTCCAAATGGTTACACTTCAGTGGAAGGGATTCTGTTTCCATGAGTTGATCTGCAAATTGCATTAGGATTCTCTGAAATAACAGTAGTAAAAATCTTGAAGTGAAGGAATAAATGTTCGTTGTGGGATAAAAAATGTTCATTGAGCTAAAATAATTGTATATTATTTAATATAGGAAAATAATTTAGCCAATATTGAGTGGAATTTTTGTGTCTCAAATATGTTTTAAATAAAAAGATTTGGATTCTTAATTCCAGGGAAAATATCATCCTTTCCCAAACTCTTCACCTCTGTCCACTACAAATCACTAGGCTGTTTTGTGAAAAATATAATTCAAATTTCCTCAGTCTCTCCTGAATTAACTTTAACTGCTGGGTTTGAAAAATAGAAGAAAATTAAGTATATTTTATCACTTGATGGTGTGACATGATGTGTCAAATTATAAATGATAATAAAAAAGATTTGGACTTGTCAGCACTTTCTCTGTTGATGTTCGTTCAAATTATTTTTAAAAAATTGGTCCAACTCTAATTATCTCTATGCTTGAGTAAAAATAATGTGGAAATCACAGATGTTTCGTGCAAGAATGAATTATATATGGATTATTTCTCTGGAGTTAAAATACAATTCTTTCCTTGTGCAGTAGAAGCAAAAAGAAGCATGAAAGTACCACGCAGAACATTTCATCTGATTATATTTTCATTAAATGTGCTGTGGTAAGCCATTAAAGCTGACAAAATAAAAAAAAAAAGAATTTGTTCCCTACACCACATCTGAATGTTATACATTTGCTTTTTTCTTCAGGAAGTAAAATTTCTTGCTTTTTGGTTTTTTTTTTTTGTTTTGTTTTGTTTTGTTTTCTTCCTGGTAGTTACTCAATAAATAATAAGATTGTGTGTTCATTTGTCAAGAGAAAGGAGATTTTTTTTGTGTGTTTAACTAGAGAGTGAAGAGGCCTCAGATATATAGTTTGATTCTAAAACTATCCATATAACACTTTGGGTTCGGTTTCTTTATTAATTTTTTTTATTACTAATTATTTAAGTATTTTTAAATCACAGTCTTATCAGAGGCAGAGTACAAAAAAAACTCCCACACCTCAACAAACAATTAGACAGAATAAACCAAGAGTTAAGTGCTGTCCCATATCTCTTTAAATTATTTAAAAGTCCTTTGTGATTCTTTCATTCAGAGCCGTTCCAGAGCTAAAGAAGTTTATAATTTTGAAAGGCATGGTGCCTGTCTATTTTTGTTGACTTATAGGTGCCTAGATGTATTTTCCTCATTTTCAGATAGTGAACCATTTACTAGCACTTCCATATTTGTTTGCTTCCCAAATGGATCCTGTGCCGTGGAACATTTAATCTCTCACAAATTAGAATTTTCAGGTGAAGGCACTTTGTTAAAAACTTCTAAAGAACCCTCAGGTTTATTATTTTGCTTTTACAGCAAGTAACTCCTGCCTCACTGTTCCAAATTGACAGCTATCAAACAATTTTCTGTTTCACACGTACATTGCAAAGAATCTGACAGATGATCCCAAACACCTGTATCATTTAGAATGCCACTAAAATTTATTAACCGGAACATGTTTCTGGTAAGAATATACATATTACAGCACTGCTTAGTCATAGGTTTTAACAGATGCCTCAGAATGTTGAAATCCACAGCTTCTTTTTTTTTTTTTTTTAATGACTGGACATTTTTCTTGATCTTCTGAGATGTTTTTAGCAGACTAAATAAAGGAAGGGACTGGCCATCATCATCTCTATGGCTGCATTTGAAGATCTTCCTGAAAGGTGACATAAATTTTCTGCTCTTTTCTCCCTGCTGTGTTGATTTCTATTGCTGTCTTTTTCCTTTCACCTGTCTTCAATCTTTTTCATTTTACTTTCCACTTATTAAGGGCCTGAGTTAGCAATGTGGCTGGTAGAACATAGCCGAGGCCAATTTGGCCCACTAAAAGCAGTACTATGTTCCTGTTTTTTTCTAACAATTTAACCAATTTAACTGCAGAAAAGTGAGAAAGTGCCTGGGGTTTTTTTCTTTTTTCTTTTTTTTTTCTTTTCTTTTTCTTCTTTGCCCATGTATGTATAGTGTGTTATTATTAATATTTAGTTTGTTGCATCCCAAAGTAAACTGGCTAAACCAGACCTAAGAACTTATAGAAAAACCTGAAAATAATTTTCTTACACTATTTCAAAACATTTTTTAAAAAAAAAATCTCTGTTAAATTTAGAAATAACAGTTCTTAGGGTATTTTCCTCCTGCAGTCACAGACTGACTTTATAATTAATAAAATTATAAGGTAGTTCTGTAAAACAACATATCTGCAGCTTTTCACTTCAGTTATTTTCTACTTGGATATTTCCTATTGTCTCTTGTTTCATTGTATGTGTACTTAATACGAAGAGTAAAATCTTGCTTGGTAGTGTGCAACAAGTGTAAGAATATACTATAGCAGAAACCCAAACTGAAATTATGGTCAATAACTTGAGGAGGGAAAACAGCTCAAATATCTTTAAAATCTACCTAGTTTATCCGAGCAGAATCCTAACACTCTAGCAGCTTTCATTGTCTAGCAGCAAGGAAAATTTTCTCCCTTTTTGACATCCCTAGTAACAATTATAGCAGTCTGCACATAATTGGACTATTCCAGTAACCTCGTCCAGCATATGATATCAACGATTTCTTTGCCAAAATGTAGTGGATCTGGATACAGGAGTCAAGTGAAAACAAACATCAACAACTAATCTATTATCCTGGGAAACAAAGTTGAGACTCATTGATTAGAAGTACAAGTCTCATTCTTGTAGATCTGTGCTCTGTGTGAAGTAAAGAAAAAAAAAGACATTATTTTCAGATCAACAGCAAGAAATTCATTTTAGAATAATTCAGATAATAAGTGAGATCTTAATAAAATACTTAAGACAATTACATTTAAGATACATGCTTACGTTCATATTGCATTATAAACTATCACTTATCAGGAACACTTAGAATATTTTTTTTTTCCAAAAATATTCAAATCTTACCTAATATAATGTTTTTAAAGGCCTTAAAATAACATTCATTCATTACTTAACAAATAACTAGATTCTGTCCTTCCAAGTAGCTATTAACCTAAATGAAATGCAAGAACACGTGTTGACTTAGAAGTGTAGTCATGTAAGCTATTTACCTATCTATAGTATTGGTCTGAATAGCAAGGTAAGATGCTACCTAGTCTCTGAAAGGCAAAGTGTTATTCTGCAAAAAAAAAAAGAGATCATACCTTTTGTCTTTAAATGCCTTGTTCCTAGTTCATTGGCATCATGGCCATGATAAGGTTCTTTGGCCTTTGAAATGCAAAATGTTATCCTTAATTTTATGGGCTTAGAAGGGGTAGGGCAGGGAGAAACATGCACATTTTTGTGAAGGATCTGGATAAAGAAATCTTTTTGATTGTGCTCTCAAAACAGGATTCTGATATTTGACTGTGGCCTCCAGATAAACCTGCTATATAAGATGGCAACAATAATAATTAGGAAAAGTGGCAGAAGATACTTTGTTTTTTTTCCACCCCATAGTCAGCAAAAAGCTCTCTATCCTGTCATCCATATTATGCACAGAAGATTGGTGTTCATCAGCATTGACTCTTGGTGATATAGCAGGTGGAGTAGACAGCCATGCCTTGGACAAAGCAGTTGCTATTACCAGCCTTGGACCTCATATTTTCTGACAAACCTTTTGCTCCCCTTTAAAGATGTATTTCTCTTGGATTTTTTTTTCCTGTTTCTAGGCAGTAAAATAGCTATTTAAACCCACTGATCATAAAATCACTGTTCATGCTAACTTATTACAACAGAATTTTTTAAAGGCATACCTTAAGGATGACATTAAGTGGGATCTCTAAAGTAGTAAGTTGTCCCTGTTAGGGGTTTTATTGTCAACTAAGAGAGCTTACACCCAGATGCTCTGTGTTCCTCTTCATTCTTCATCCTGCTTGAGTCCTGCTGCTGAAGGCAGAGATCATAATTCTTTGGTGTGAGTCAGTAGGCCTTGCATTATAATTTGAGATTTTATGATTAAGGTAATTTACCTTTACTAAAAAAACAAATCAAACCAAACAAAACCAAGCACAAAAACACACACTTGCTCTCCCCTCCAAGCCTCCCCAAACTTCAAAACATATCTTCAAGTCTTAGAATTAAAGTTTAATCAAGAAATTTCCATTAGCCTTTCCAACATCTTAAGTTGAGCAGTAGCAAGTCTCTGTTATTCAATACTCACAGTATATGAGGAAGAGTGTTCTTGAAAATCCTGACTTATGGGGAAGGTAAAACAAACTTTCATTGCATTTGACACCTCTTTGTTGCACCAGCTGTATTTCAACAGTGTTTTATTTGTAGATGATTAACCTAAAACCAAGATATGTCAAAAAAAGTGTTCAAACCACAGAATAAAAGTAAGGTAACTGATCAAATAATGCCTAGAGATCCGTCTACATGGATTGGAATTGACTTCATTTTTTTTTTTCATGTGAAACTTTCTTTTCACCAGGGAAGTAGAAGAAAAAATTACTCTCACAGAAGAGAAATTAAAGAGTTAGTACAGAGAATAAGATAAAAGCAAGCTGTGAGTGTGTGTGTTGAGCAGGAAACAAAAAGCTCCAATACATGAATAGAATCTATACACAATTAGGCAAGCTAACAGTCAAGTTATGTGTAAGAGAGAGCGAGCTGAAGTGAAATAAGAGGGCACAAATATTGCTTAGATGATCAAAAGATGTATTTTTACACAGGGAGTGACTAAAATGAGGAAATCATAGAGGATTAGAATAGAGGTGATAATTAGAACAAGCTGTTCATTTTTCCATTAACTTACATACCAAAGCTATCCTGATTTGCAAGTTTATGAATTTCTAGGCTTTTAACCCAGATTCTTCTTAGCCAATTTGCTCACATTTCATATAGAAGCTATTAGTATACTCCACAGGTAGAAGTGCTTTGTGCCTGCTATGTGATATTGCTTTTACATGTCTGAAAAGGATCCAGCTTTTCATCATTTTTGGTTCATGACATCACAGAGTTATACATATAAAACAAAGGTGCATTTATCTAAATAATGAAAAGATGAATTCCTGCTGACAATGAAATTAGTATCAACTTATTTTAGCTGAAGAAGCTATGATAGTTTTGCCTGATGAAAACAAATAAAGAATTCTTTGAATAAATTGTTTTCACTCTTCATTATATCACAAAATCACGTGGCTCTGTATAATACTTTTATGGGGGATTTAGGGGTGATGATGTTGTAACAGGACTAGTTAATCTAGATTAAGAGTTGTGGAAAAAATGATACGTGTTCATATTGATGCACTATGTGCTAAACAGGTTAGATTAATAGTTTCAGGGTGGGGAAAAGAGGAAGAAAAGGAAACAGACTTAACTTACTATCAATCCTGTAAAGATATTGCCATTTATTTCATTATTGGTCCTTTTCTAAAGCTATTAAAAATGTCACATGACTGATTGAAGTTTCAATGAGTCTTCAACCAATCGTTGCACTAAAAAAAAATATAAATTTGAGAAGAAAAAAAAAAAATCAACAAATAAAATCCAAACAGTATTTCTTTTTAGTTTTGGCACTTCTAGTTACCAAACAAATAATTATTTAATATAGTCCTGAATATGTGACCTGTTAAGGGGGTTAGGAAGGGATGTTAGGTTCCCCCCTCCAGGTTCCCTTGTCCATGCTAGAAAGAGAGCTGCAAGTATTCCCTCACTAGTGTGGGGGAGGTCATGTCAGGCCCTTCCTGTTCACAGGAACAAGCCAGACAAAAGTAGAAAAAGTGTTCAAATTATGGTAGTCAAGCACATAACTACTTTACAGGTACTCCTGAACCATACTGATTACGTAATTTGTTTCACTTCATGACTTCTTTTCTCCTGCTTTTCCTTCCCAGGTTCTTCTCCAGTTATGACCATTTGCCTGTACCAAATAAAAAACCTGCTCCTGGTTGTTCTTAAACCATTGGCCCCAGTCGTGATACCCTCTTTTGGTATTTATGATAGGATTACCATGGTAATCCTTCTTCAGTGAGCGATTCACAAAGTCATTGTTCTATGTTGTTATCTACAAGATATTTTTCAAGCAATTGTCTTGTTAGTGTAGCCATGAATCAGAGTTAACCATCTGCTTAGACTTTACTTTCTCTTTGATTTAAGAAACATTCAGCAGTTTCTCATGTTGCTGCCTTATTAACACAACTATATGTCCAGAGTGTGTCATTTGCAAAGCTCAGCAATACTAGCTTCTATTTCCAAATACATACCTTACCTCTTTGGGCAGAAAAGACCACTTGTATTGGTCCTTTCCAAGATGCGGGATTCAGTACAATTAATTCCGCTAATTTAAAAGGTGAAAACAAGCTTGATCAGTTGATCTACTATAATGAATATAGAGTTGCCTGGAGTAATTTGTGCTAAAAAAGGGAAGAAATAGCCTGACTGTTTTGACCTCAGTATTTAGCTACTAACCTGAACTCACTTAGTTCACAAAACCAGAGTATTTTTGTGTGCATGTGTGTGTGCATGCAAGCTTCATCCTATTCATTTTTCCATCATGCGTGTAGGACAAATTCCTAGGTTTAAGGTATTTAAAACCTAAGCAATGTTTAAAGAACTTGTGAAGATAATCCTAGAAGCTGTTACTGACAGAAGACATCCTCCTAAAACTTCTAGCAAGGAGCCAGTGGACAGCCATAGATAAAAGGGACTGAATTGTTCTCCACAGGCACAATACTACTTAAACTCTGTCTAAATTAACACATAGCTACAAGATAGTGTGAAGTTCTTCCTTAGAGAAAATATGGCTTTTAACTTGATTCAGTGAAATCAGATAAATATAGTCACTTGTAACACAGAATACTTTCACAAGGAAGCAATAAAGCATAGCGAAGACTTCTGAAGTCCTTTGTTGGTTTTGGTTTTTTTGGTTTTTTGTTTTTTTTTTTTACAAAATGTCTTTTTTGTCCCACTATATGTTTTACCTTTAATTAGTTGCACTATGCAATGATAGTATGAAGAAAACACATTTTTTGTTTCTTTCCCCATTTTTTCACCTTTCCTCCCCTGTTTATTCTTTATAGTTAATAATTATTTTTTCATTACATTGCTCTCTTTTTCTATTTTTTTTTCTATAGTGATATTTTCCCTTAATTTCTCATTTTTAGGACCATGTAGTCTTTTATTTGTTCTTCTTAAGGAAATAGTAAAAATTTAGCATGCTATTTTTAAATGGAAAAAAAATAGATTTTCTTAATAAAACAGACAAACAAAAAGTCATCCTATTCCATTTTCTCTGTCACCAACATATTACCCAAGAGACCAACAATATAATTTACTTACTTGAAGGGCTTCCTCATCTGTCTGTAAATGGAATATAAGCATACTGCAAATACAGAAATAAAGAATTAGTGGAAATTGTGTGTATTTACTTCAGAAAACATGTTCCTATGCCTATTCCATGATCTAAACTATGTATTAAATCAGTTTGAATCAAGCAGCATGGAATTAACAAAATGGAAGGGGAAGGGAACAGAAGAGATTTCATAAACTTATAATAAACATACACTGATGAAAATCTCCTAAATTCACTCTTATTTCATGCATTTTTCAGTGTAATGCAATAAATCCCAAAAGCACATTTTCACCAAAAACTCACAGTGCTGGAAACAGAATCACATAGTGTCTCTCATGGCTTTATAAAGTTACAATGCACCCTACTGTGACAGAAAGAAAAGGTACCTTGTAATTAAAATCTAGGTTTGTTCCAGTACGCACTTAATAAGGCAATCAGTAAATTAGAAAGGAATGTAAAAAGGAAAGGAAAGGAAAGGAAAGGAAAGGAAAGGAAAGGAAAGGAAAGGAAAGGAAAGGAAAGGAAAGGAAAGGAAAGGAAAGGAAAGGATACTCAATGAAGTTTGAACTGTTCCTGGGAAGACCTTTTCAATCTTTTTAGCCTTTGAAAACTGTGTTCTTCCTAGTTTAAAAAAAAACAACAAAACAAAATGAAACAAACAAAAAACCCCCCAGGATCATTAAAAATTTTAATGATCCTGGAAAAACTTTGATTTTTCTTCCCAAGAAAACATTACGATGAAATCTACACTTATGAAATCAGAGGGGAAAATACATATATCTTCCCCAGGTTAATTTTTGAGAAATGAACTTTCTTGTGAGTTCATCCTTGTTCCAAAAGGAAAACTGTTTACCATTCAATCTAATATTCTAAGGCTTTACACTGTATTCAGAATATAAAACTGCAACCAAATTCCAATATTGAAATGTGTTGAAAATATACCTATGAAAGAAGCAACCTTTTCACAAATGCTAATTCCTTCAGTACATGTTACTGACACCTACAGTGTGGCATGTGGATGCCAGTACCTCTTAGTCTCCAAGTAATGTACTTCCTGTGTGCCTGCGTTGGAGGACAAAATTTGTACACTCTGCTTGCCTTCTTTTACAAGACAAGCCCCAGAAAACAGCTTTTCTCTTGCTTTTATCACAGTGAGCTGCCAGACTCCAGTTACTACAGGAGCTATGCCATCCGCCTGCTTAATTCAGGAATTATGCTGATTATTGCATCCCAGGTCCAGGAACTGATAAACAGTTCAGACTGTACGTTGTCTTCAGCTAAGAAAATCTTTTGCCCTTCATGCCCATAGAGAAGAATGCTGCAGTAAGTGCATTAGACTTTGAGCATGAGACTTCAGTTTATCTAGCTTTAACTGTCTAAAATCAGGTGACTAATCCATATCATCACCTAGTATCCCTCTAGGCACTTAAAGAAGGTGCTTCATCTTATCCAACAATACACGTCCGAGATAGCAAGGATGAAATGTCAGTTGGAGTGCCTTTCCTCTGACAGTCATGGAAGCCTGCCTTCCCTAAAATAGCAATAGCTACCTAATTTTATATGGAGTAATAAAGCAAGATAAACCCACTCCCACAGCAGAAAATATGAGCTTAGATCTATGAATATAAATAACTTTTCATAAAATTCTTGGAGTATTGATTTCAGACTAACCAATTTATTACATATTATAATACATTTTATTTCTGTTCATTTTTAGCAGATCATCTGTAATATCCACAAGTCCTACTGGTCAGTGTAGCCATTTACAAACAATTGGTGTTATTGGGCTGGCAAACCTATGGATCCTAGCATTAGGTCGAGGACTTCCTTGAGGCCAAATAAACTGAAGTTTACAGAAATATGAAAGCAGAAACGTAGAATAAAACTACTGAACTCACCTGCATTAGAAATATGACTTTAAAATGTGAATAACTGGAATTGTACCGCTGAGACTAATCTCCTGTTTGCATACTTGATTATTTCAATTATAATAGGTACCCTTTCAATTATTAAGTAAGTTATCTCAATATGAAGCCATACCAACAAAACATAAACTGCACAAATAGTGTAGTTAAAACTCTAGGAGACCTTGAAGCCTTCAGCCTTATTTCATTGTATGCCTGGAAATCAAAAAGGTGACTTTGTAGAATATGCAAAACATTAAAAAGTATTAGCCTATGGAAGATAAGCAGAATATAAGAAAAACACTGTAAAAGAGGGACAAATATCAAAAGATGGTATGTCCACTGGCAAAACTGAATCAGAACATTTCAAGCAAGTATATTGCCAGAATATTAACTGATTACTAGTGGTGTAAAGATGAATAAATAAGCTAGCAATATTATTGATGAAAGGTATGGTCTTCAGTGTAACTTTAACCTAGGCTGAGCTCAGCTTTGCCCTAAAATTCATTATTTTGGAAATAGTTCTGAAGAGTTAGAAAATTTCCTGGAAAACAGAAAGGAGAATCAATATAGGACTGTAAAACTCTGCTGGGATACATTGCCTCTGGTCCCTCTAACTTTTATTTTTCAGGTAAGTGTATTCAGTAGTGCTTTACAGCTCACATATCCTGAAGGCTACTGCCAGTGGAAATTAGATGCACACCATGGTCTTTTTTTGACATGAGTTGACACACAGCAAAATGTGTACTAGATGTCATGTAGGTGTACTATGCTGCAATTAAACATAGCCACTAGGATTGAAGCTCAAAAAAGGCGAGCATATGCCTGAGTAGTCTGAAACTCTTCTGAAAAGGGATTGGAAACATAACAGCTGGTAAATAACCTGGTTTTCTTTAAGTCCTCCAAAGCAGATGTTGAACTCTTCAGGGCTCGTACCTCACACTCCATTTATAAACACAAGGAAAAGTATCCTCTGTTAGAAATCTAAAAACAGAAGCTATTGGCTAAAAAACCTGTCTGTGATAGGCTCAAAGTCCTCCAATGTATCTAGCAGTTCTGAGTTTTGTTTTGTTAAACAGCATCACAAATGCACCTAGTGAAAAGCCACAGGCAAAGACTGGCTGCGAAGTTGCTCTCGGCTCAGTAAATCCAAGCCTATCAAATTTAGGTTTTATATAAGTACAGCTGTAAAGGCTCAGATAAGGTATATGATATGCAAAACCATGGAGATCGTTTGGGAGAGTAGAAATAGCTGCTGCAGGCTGGAGACAAAATACAGTACAAGAATAAAACCATATATCTTTGTAAAATTAGGGGAAAAGGGTTCCTCTGAATCTGCACTTCTGTTTACACCCATGAGTTCGGGGATGTATGCTAGGTACTTTACTGCTTTATTAGATTTTTAAAGATATTTCCAAGGAAACATATCTTCACCTCTAAGAAGCTAGAACTATACCTGGTTCTGTGTCATCAGTTTGTTTAACTAGTATCCGCTTCTACAGATATTTTATCTGATATATGCAAATATGACACTCCCATAATTCTTCTTTTATTTATGTAATTGAAACAGTTTTGGTTTGTAGCTCTGAAAACTTTTTAACAATGTGTTTTAAGCAGTTTTGTCAATATTAGATACTCTTACATATTGCTCGCATTTCATGTTGACTTTTAATTGACCATTGACCAATTACTAAAGCAATAACTGTATCTAGCAAGGGAAGACAATATTCCATAAAGTAAATTCTTTTTTTTTTTTTTTGTATCTTGTTATATTTAGATGGATAAATTTATTTTGTTTTTATAACTATACAAGTATATTCAGCGTTTAATTATAAGCAAGTAAGAACAAACCTTCTCTTCCAATCTGCTGAAGCTTCTGTGTCCATGTAAATCCAAGCTTCAGACATTCAGGAAATTCCTGGAAATTTCAGAGGTAAAGTTTCCAGAATGCTTTTTAACTTTCTCATTACTGTTGTGGACAAAGAATACAACCTCTATATACTCTATTGTTACCAGAAAAAAAAAGTAGGCCTTACAGCTGAAGTGGAAAGATAAGAAGTGGTGTCAGAAAAACAATGTTTAACATGTTGTCATGATGTAGCCCTTGCAGGCAGCTCAGCACCACACAGCTGCTCACTCGCTCCCCCCACTGTGGGATGGGGAAGAGAATCAAAAGTGAGAAAACTCATGTGTTGAGACAACACCAGTTTACTAGGTAAAGCAAAAGCTATGTGGGCAAACAAAGCAAACTAAGGACTTCATTCACAGCCAGTTCCCTCCTAGCATAGGACAAAACGAGTCTTTAAATTTGATGCATCCTAAAACATCACTAAAGCATTGCTTCTGTGACTTTATAAGTATTCATTATTTTGTCCTCTGCAGAATGAAATCTCAACGTTATTTTTTGTTCTTCAGAATATTTTTTTTTTTTCTCGGTAACCATATTCAGATACATTATTGGCTTCTAAAGTTGCTACAATATCTTGCAGAAGTGATGGGTTGTTATTATCAGCATTATACTGATGGAAAACATCTGCTTACACAACCAAACAAACAAAACCATTTTCAATGTATAAAATCTGAGCAAGGGAATAAGATTAAAAATTATGACTGTACCAGAAAATCAGTGTCAATGATTCCACATGCAGCACGTGATCCTTTTGGTCACACAGAAGTAAAAAACTCTACAGCTTTATTAAAGCTATGGGTCTCTGACTACATTCTTGCGGGTTAACAATTCGTATCAGGAAGTAAAGGCAAAGAACAAAGTCAGTCATGTTTTTTTTCTCTTGGAATTTTTTTTCCTTAAGAAAAAAAAAAACACCCCACATTCAAAAAGGCAAGGTTTCTTTTGTATCCATGAGGGATAGAACAGGTATATAAAATATGACACTGAAGGACTTTGATGCGTATAAAAGCTGGAGAGCAGGATGATGGTTTTGAAGCTTCACACTGAAAGCAGAAATGTAGGCTTGATTAGTGCATGCTATTGATCTTAACATGAATTAAATTACTTTTTTTTTTTTAATAGGTTCTTATTTATTTTATTTAAGATTGATGTCAAAAACATACTATTGTAGGAAGGACTACAGATGAGCAACTTCAACACTGCACGCAGTTTAGCAAGATTTACCACCTTTCTCTTCTCAAGTTTCTTAAGGAAGTTTATCAGTTTCTCAAAGAATTCTCAACATATGTAAAATACTGAATGTTCAGGAGTTTGCAGATTAAGTTCTCATCTGAGTGTTTCTACAACAGTACATTTTAAAGAACAATTTTGGAACATATTTAATCTCCTTTCCCCTACTTTATAAAGATGGTATTTCAAAGTGTAGAAATAAAGGTGAATTAAAATAGTCAGTGTGTTGTGGTTCTTGGTCCTAATCTGTTCCATCATTCATATGGTAAATCTTAATTATTTAGAAAATTATCCAGTTTCTTTCTTTCTTTCCTTTTAGCTGAGATCCTAACATCCAATATTTCCAATGGTCAGGTAAACAGAGTGCACTTTACTCAAAGATTTTCAGAACCTAAGAAAACTGAAGTTTCATACGTTGTGAATAGTAAGATCTTATTCTAATACTCATACTGCAATAGTCAAGCAAAACATAAATGACTCCCAGATCCTAGTTTTTCCTTTTTCAGGAGAAAATAGGATCTCTCAGGTAATGATATTTAGAAATCTGCATAATCCACCATTCTCTAATATCTTCTGTCTCCTTTCTTCCATTTTAGTTACCAAATGATCTGTAGGAAGCAGTAGCCATTATATTAAAAACCACATATATAATTTACTATCAGTTTGTCTGCTGTTGATAGTTTTTGGCAAATTTTAATCTGACTGCTAGTCTACCTGACGTCTTACTGCCTATCTTCCTTAGATAAAATTCAGTAGTAGAGGTGCAGAGAAAAAAAAACTACTGAAAACTTTTCCAAATTACATAATTACTATTATTTTTTATGTTGGAGTACCTCTGATACTTTGTATATTCTTGCAAGAAGCCTACACTGACATACTTCAGACATATATGAGATTTCTTTGCTTTTTTTTTCTGGCATCCATAAATATCTTTTTATTTTAATCTGTGGAAAATAAAAACTATAAAATTATATTTGCCATATTAAAAAACCCCAGTCCCCCCAAAAAAAAAAAAAAAAAAAAAAAAAATACCGAA
>WHYT01016885.1:549425-576876 GCA_009806455.1 Tetrax tetrax | reverse complement strand
CGTCTCTGAATCAGGATTAGTAGCTGTCAGGTTTTGCTAGACATACCTAACAATTTTCTCTGTGATAATGTTTCCCAGCTGGAGGAAAAACATTTCTATAGTCTTCAAAGAATGAATTAAGCTGCTGTTGCTCTGAAAGGATCAGTTGGCAGTAGGTGTATCTGAATTTTGTAAAATTGGGGCTACAGTTGCTACTCCAGAAGGACTGCCTTTCCTAAGATGTCTTCTGAAGTTTGCACATCTGTAGTTAAAGACTGCACTCTAGAACCCTTTCCCACCCCCCAGACACCAATTCTTTCAAGCAGTGGTTTGATTACTTGGTCTTCGCATCTCTCTCAAGAAAGGACAAATGAGGCCTTGGTCTTAGGTGAGATATGTGCCTTTTTTTCCTTCATTAATCGATCATAGAATCTTTAAGAAGGTTGGAAAAGACATCCCAGATCATAAAGTCCAACCACCAACCTAACACTACCATGCCTACTAAACCATGTCCTGAAGACAATAATGTTAATATTTATCTTGTTCAGGAAAAAAGCTGCAAAGAAAAATACTCTGCCAATAACTTTTACCTTAGGGCAGCAGTGTAACATTTCTAAGACTTAAGAAAACTTATGTATCTATCTAGTGTCTTTCTCCCTCTTTTGGTATGTAGCTGTGGCTAGTTGTTGTTCAGAAGTACCAAATAGCTTAATTCTAGTCTCTAATGCAATGAGCTCAAGGATCATTTTCACTTGAGAATATTTCACTGAAGATTCGGGATCTAAGCTGACTAGAAAGAGCTTTTTATTCCACCTACTTTCTTTTGCAATAGACACACTTAAGCCAAAGCTTTTCTTTCTTACCTTTCTTGCAGAGCTTCTGTATTTTGGAAGTAGCTCAACATTTTAGTTTGTAATTTTTAGTGGCAAATAGTGCCCCATTACCGATTTCATGTCAACATACTGGAAGAGATGTATTCTTCGTCCAGTTATGTATAACTTCTTCCTGATGTTTGGACAGTTGTATTCAAATACATAATGTATTGACTAATAATTTTTGAATGCATACTATGTAAACAGGTCAAAGCGACGTGTCCTCTTTACTAAGTAGCGACACCTCATCCAAATAACTTGAGGGAATTGGTTTTCACATCATGATAGTATAGTACTATACTATCTATATACTACTATATACTACTATATACTACTATACTACTATACTACTATACTACTATACTATAGTATAGTACTATAGTATAGCTTTACATTTGCCTAGGATCTTCAGTTACCTTACAATATGAACAGGAAGTCCTGGCTTGTGTAAGTGATCCTTCAAAGATTAAGTTCTTTTAAATGAGCTTTTTAAAAGCAGGATCACTTTCTTCCACAGGCTTATCTGTAGACAGCGTGAAGAAATTATGTTACTTCTGCTTGATTGGCTGATTAATCTTTCCCCTACATTTCTGTTGTTTATCTTTTTATCTGCAAAGGCTTTTTGAAAGATCAGCTGATCCCTACCACGTATTACGTGTCACTAACTTTGTTCAAAAAATAAGTCACCCAGTTTTTGTAAATTTAGAAAACTTTGTAAATTTTGAAATTTAGATAGGTGTTCATTTCGGTGACTGCTATAAGCTGTTGTTCATTCCAGATGGAGGATAACAGTGAAGCTTAATATCATAAAGCTGAGATCTGTAATTATATCTTTAGTTTCTCTACCACTTTGGTTTTAAGTGGTGAAGATCAGGCAAGTTCAGAATCTTCCTGCTCGAAACATCCGTCTGTGGACAGTGTTTGTAAACCAAATGGAAGCACTTCTTGGTAGAGACTGCTTCCCATGCTCTGCAGAAACCATCTGTGCTGGTTAATACTCTTGGACAGCTCTGTTAACAATTTATATAGGCAATGTTTGCCTATGCATCTCACATAGGACAGATTGGTTTATTTTAACTACCTCATCTGTCTGAGTTGCTACTCTTTGTGGTAGCAAAAATCAGTAAGAAGCTGAAGAAAAGCCATGTATTGTTGGCAGGATCATTACAGTCATGTTCCATGTGAGGAAGTACTGTTTGTCCTTTAGTTTTTTTTCAAGTTTATGGGCTTACTTAAGTTATTTTTATTTATTGGTGTTATTTCCAGGATCTCATTCATGTCCTGGAAAGTGTTCTGTATCTTGATCCTTTTAAAAGCCCCTTTTTTTCCTTCAGCAGGACAAAGCTGTTCATCAAGACTTCCAAGCTATCTTTTGAAGATAAATTGAGAGATAAAGCTGTTCCATTGCAGAGATCTTAAAATCAGTTCAGGGTATATGGATGTTGTTATGAACTAAATTCACTTCATCACATGCAAAGCAAGGCTTACTCTTCCTAAGCACAAGCAATTTTATTGTTTGTCTCTAAGATGTATTGCTGTAGAAGTCCAGAAGCTTGCATCTGCTACCTGAAGATGCATGCCATATAGGGATTTTTGTGTGTTAGCCTATAGACTGCTTCTTAGCTTGCCTTGTCACATTTCTTCCTGTGATAAAAATACCACTTTGCAGTTACCTATGCAGTAGAATTAGTATTTCTTGAAGCATCATAGTAAATCTTTAAAAAAAACCCAAACAAAACAAACCATTTTCTTTAATTATCTGTTTAACATTTCGATACTTTAGGTATACCTTAGTGTCATTTTTCAAAAGTAGTATTTTGCTTACTTCTCCTTCCCTGGAATTATCATATTGTTACATGATATTATCAACTAGTTTGTTAAATAAAATTCAAAATCTAGTTTAGGTCTTGCGTATTAAAAGGAACTAATTTTGTAGCTATTTAACTCTTCTGTTAATTGGTGCTTTAGAACTGTTTATGACAAATTTGTCCAGAGGTCTACTAATTTAATTTTATGCTTTTAGTAGTTGTCTTCTAGCTGCTGCATGTGTAATACCGTAGGAGCTTCAATAGCCCTTCAAGTGCCCTTACCACCATTTCCTATTGCAAGATGAGTCATGTTTGCACTGTGTAACAGGGTACTTGTGCCTGTATGCTACTGTTGTGGTTTTGCTTAGTGAGGGGGCCTAAGGTGGCAGCTTCTGTAGGAAACTGCTAGAAGTCGCTCCCCTTTGTTCAGTGGACTCGACCGGGCCTAGGGCGGACCCGCTGCTGGCCAAGGTCGAGCCGATTGGGAGCAGAATGTCCCGTGATAGCGCCTCTGCGATAACATATTTAAGAAGGGGAAAACAGAAAAAAAAAAGAGAGAAGAGAAGATGTGAAGAAGCTGAGCAAGGGCAGAGGCACAGAGGGGGAGGCGCAGGCCTCCGGGGCCTTGCAGGCCTCACCCTCTGGCCTCTCGCCAGGCAGCCGACTGGGCCCAACTCAGCCCGGCCTGGCTGCAAGAGGTGGAGAGGAGATGAGATGGCTTGAATAAGGTGAAGAGATCCTGAGAGGCTTCTGCCAGCCTGTTGTGAAGAACAAACTTTTCTTGTGAGAGAAACAGCTGCAAACACCAAGGTCAGTGAAGGAGGGGGAGGAGTGATGTGGCTCCTGGCCAAGATTCCCCCGCAGCCTGTGGTGATGACCATGGTGGAGCAGGTTGTCCCCCTGCAGCCCATGGAGGTCCGTGGAGGAGCAGAGATCCACTCGGAGCTTGGAGCCCGTGAAAGACCCCGCACCGGGGGAGGTGGATGCCTGAATGCGGCTGTGGCCCGTGGAGGGCCCGCTGGGACAGCCGTTCTGGAGAGACTGCACTCCGTGGAAGAGATAACCTACGCCGGAGCAGTTTAATGAAGGACTGTGGCGTATGGGTGGGACCCCACACTGGAGCAGGGGAGGGATGTGAGGAGTTCTTCCCCCAACTGTGAAGCAGCGGCGTAAAACAACGCATAATGGACTGACCGCGACCCCCATTCCCTCTTCCCCCCTGTGTCGCTCGGGGGGGGAAGGTAGATAATGTTAAGCTCGGGAAGTGGGAGGGGTGGAGGAGGTTATCTTGTTTTTCTGTCTCATTATCCTGTTAGTTGTAGTAATAAATGAATAGTTTTCCCCAAGTCGAGTCTGTTTTTGCCCGTGACGGTAAGGATTTCTCCCTGTCCTTATCTCAAACCTCGAGTCGTTTTTCTTAAATTATCTCTCTTTTCTTAAATTATCTCTCCCTATTCTCTCAGACGGTGGGGGGAGTGAGAGAGAGACTGCGTAGTCTGGTCCGGATCGGGGCTAAACTACGACAGCTACTTATTTGAAACTCTAGCTAACTTGTAGACACGACCTTTAAAAACATCTGACAAAGTCTTTACCATTGTGCTAATGCCATCTTTATAAGTGATGGCATGTTGATTTGAGAAGAAAGTTTTTTATAATGTTAACTTGCTTAATGTATATCCATTAATTAGGGTAAATGTAAAAATAAGCCGTATATACCAGTGTGTTAAGAAGAATAACAATCGTGTCTTTAGATGAAATGTTCTTGATGATATACCATCCAAAATCCTCATGAAAACTTTCTCAGTGTCGTAATATTGTGATTGTGATCTAATGGGATTTTAGTGAAAGTGAAAATTACTAGATTTCAGAAATAGAAAACAAAAAATTCTTATTTATCAACAGAATAGTTACAGTATGTCTAGTACTGGAAGCTTTTCTGTAGTGTTTTACAAGCATTTAGGTGTATTTTTTTTTAAGAAGGCATTCTGCCAGTCATTCAGTTTATGGTGCCTTGTGAGTTTGATCAGAGTGTTTTTTGTGTCTTTCCATCGCTTATCCTAGAGTATCCTTATCCTTGTGTTCATTCCTCCTAGGAAGCTGCATATATGGAGTAGGTGACTCCTAAATGCTGTTGTCCTAAACTTTTCTTGTCTATTAAAACTAGCTAGGCTATCCTCTCTTATAACTGTATAAAGCATAGCTTTCAGTTTATTTTGAAAAATTATGCACCCACACGATGTCCTTCACTGCAAAATAAATTTAATTTACAGTGGCTAAATGGTTAGTTCAGTAATCACATCTTAGGACATTTGATTTTGTGTTTGCCAGCAATGAATAATATTGTGATGTCCATTCAGTATAACCAGATGGAGTTATTGTTTATCAAGCACCCATTATTGAGCTTGTCATATATCAACTGTAGCAGAAAAAAAAGCAGAACTCTGCAGAATTCTGAGAAATAGAATATGGAAAAAATCTAGATGCCCAGGGGGTATTCTCAAGTTTTTAACAAGCAAATCTTTTTCTGTCTGTCAGTTTTCCCTAGTATAGGTGGATGAGTGTTATTTTTTAGTTATTTTAGTGAAGATATTACTACTACAGCATTTAGGACAAGAAAGCAAGGTGAGTTTGTAAAAATAAATACCTACTTTGTAGAAAAATCTGAGAAATGAAGTCCAGATTGGGGATTAAAGTACAAAGGTCTGCTATTCCTGTGGAGGGCGGGAGGGAAGAGTATTATGATTAGGAAATCTGTTTATCTTCAAATGGAGTAACCAGTGTTTTCAAAGACAAATACTTGCTGCGTGTTCTCTTGCTTTGGTCCCTTTTTTTCCTAGTTCTCATAGTAGTCTGTCACAGTATATGAGGAAGAAAAAGAAGGGAAAAATAGACCATTAGATAAGCACTGGTATTGGTTGGGTGTGGGGTTTTTTGTTTGTTTGTTTATCCCCCCTCCCTGCCCCCTTCCTCCACCAAAGCTTTGGATGATATGCTTCAGTGAACATAAGTTACTAGATACACTTGGGAGTAACTGGCTGATACATAATATAACGACATATAATGACAGAAGTTGCCATGTGTTCTGAATGACCAGTCCTCTTTCTTTTTTTCAAGTGGACCAGCAAGTATCTTCACAAGGAAACTTGTTTGAAAATGTTGTAAAGGTGATTGACTTTTGTACTCCTACTGTAGGTTTGTAGACCACTGTCTGTATATATGAGGGTTGTTGGTCTTGGAAGTTGTGCTAATGGACAAATGCATGAAAAGAAAGGTACATTAGTCAACTATTTAGAATAAGATAAAAATAAGTTGAGTATTAGTATTGCTGGCTACTTTGTGATGTGTGCCAGATTTCCAAATACCGAGACAAATAAAAATACTACCTCTTGAATATTTATAAGAGGTCTTCACAAAACTTAGTCTGTGATTGCTTTAAGTAAATATCAGTATAGCTGGTATTTCAAAATGTGATAATTTCAAAATGTCTTACCTTCTAGAGCTATGAAGACGAGAGGAGGAATCGGTCAGAGCTTGAGGTTAGATGCCAGCGTTTAACACTGGAACTGGCTGATACCAAGCAGATGATTCAGCAAGGTGATTACAGACAAGAGAACTATGATAAAGTAAAATGGTAGGTATTGCTATAGTTCAAGTATTCTACTAACATACAAATGTTAATATATAAGCTTCAACCTTGATTGACTAGAGCTTTTTATTTGATTTTTGACCTATGCACACTACAAATATTTTTCATTACCTCAGTCCACCGATTATCTCCTGTGGTATATTGCAGTCATAAGATGAACAGTGTTTTGAAATCTGATGCATCAAATTATCTTCCTAAAAGTTTACATTTAGGGATTTATTGTGTTCTCAGAAGAGCCTACCAGTTTAATTGCAACCAAAGAAGGGGGAGCTGTTGATGCCAAGCACGTTAGAATAAGTACTCTTATTTTTTCCTAGTTTAAAAGCAATAATTAACAAAAGGCCCTGTGTTCTACTGTGTGGTGCCTACACAGAGAATGAAGAGAGTAGGACCTTGGGAATTAATCTTTACAGCTTAAGATATCGTTATAACCATGAATTTGAAAGGGCTGTTATGAGAACTCTTTGTCAGACAATCTTAGGATTACCTTACTGAATTGATTTAACTGCAGAAAGTTCCAGTGTCTCTCTTCATTTTTAAAATACAAATTTTACAGTTCTAGCCTATGCTTTGAATGCTCATCTTGTAAACAACAGTTGCAAAATAGTGAAAATTGACTACTTATAAATATACCCATAGACATATACTTCACAGTCCAACTCCCAAATAGCTTTTTTCAGTGTGCTTGCAAGTACAAGAAATCTGGCCTTTGGCACGCTTTCTGGGGAATGGATTAAAAAAAAATGGGGTTTATGAATAGAAAACACCTTGTCAGCTCCTTAGTTTTCATGATGAATGAACTCAGGCACAGTTACTGACACAAATTATGTTGCCACTAAGTCGTTTGAAGGAGAATCTGTCTTCTGGATAACTGTTTGCAGTTATATGTGCTACAAAAACCTTGGAATCTCCCTGGAAGCTTGTTGCAAATAGGATAGATTGATGCTCTGGTTTGCTTCCCATGTGCAACTGCATCCTAAGTGGATTGTAATAATGTTCATGTGAATGGCCCCAGTGTTTAACAGTGTACATTTAAAATAGTCTTGAGTTGAAAAAGACATGAATGAACATGCCAAAACTATATTTGAGAGAGTAGGTTGTATTCATCTGGGTAGGCACAGACGAAGCGGAGGGGAAAGCACTGTTGGCATGACTGCATGAGGATATTTGGGAGCATTGCAGGAATTAATCACTTCCAGACTCGTTTCTGACTTTAAAACTGCTATGTCAAATCATCTAGTTCTGGTGTACTACAAGTTATTTCTGTTTTAAAGCTATACTATTTTTAATATAAAACTGGTTAGCTTTTTTTCCAAACTACAAGCTCATACTGGGTCATTCATTTCACTGTTCTGACAGGGTCAGAGAGAGTGGAGACACAGAGCTGCTTGTTTGTGCATGTGGAAAGCACTCTTATTCGGGATGCCAACACAACTTTTGCAGCTGTGTCATGTATATTTTACACATGAGAAAAGTAGTACAGCCCCCTCTGATACCAAGGCACTGTAAACAAGGGAGAGTAGCAATACCTTGCTTTCTGTTTGATTGGAAAATGGAAATGAAGTTGCTTATGTTTTTCATCAGACTTCAATGTCTGGAAAAGATTCAAGAGAATGTAATGGGAAATAGCATCAAAAGCTCAATAAAGCTAAAAGGACGGACAGGGGTACTTACAGGTCATCGCTAAGAGGAGAAATATGTCACCCAAAGTTACAGTAAAGAAGAATAATCAGAGGAGGATGAAATAATTTTGGATGGGAACTCAGGATTATTCCATTAAAATTTAGGATTCTTTTTAAAAACATAGAAACAACAAAAATTCTTTATGTAATAAGATAGTGTTGCTGGTGTTAATAACTAAAAAAAGGTAAAGATTACCACTAATTGCCCTATGACTGACAGGTTGGAAGAGTCAGTGTCATGAACTGAAAGAAGGCTAGGAAGTTACAAATGCACAGGAATCTTGTTCATTACACTTTATGCATCTAATAGTTTGACTTTATTTTAACAGTGAACGTGATGTATTTGAACATGAATTGTCAGAACTCAGAAGAAAATATGAAATATTAGAGGTGTCACACAAAGCACAAAGTAAAGAAAGGAATGACTTATCAAAAGAGGTAAATGTAAAGTTCTTGTTTCAATAATTGTCTTTCTTCACCTGAAGAATTTGATTCTTTGTCTATTTGAATCTGTCAGGATCACCTGTAGGATCACGGAATAATTTAGATTAGAACGGTCCTCAGGAGACCAGCTGGTCCAACTCTTCTACGCAGTGCAGACCCAGCTTAGTTCAGGTTGCTTAGGGCTTTGTCAGGTTTTGAATATGTCCAAGAATGGAGATTCCACAGGCTTTCTGGAACACCTATTCCAGTATTTGTCTGCCCTCTTTGTGGAAAAGTTTTTTTTTGGGTTTTTTTTTGTTTGTTTGTTTTTGTACAATCTAATCAGAGCTGTTGCAGCTTCTTTCTGTTGCTTCTTGTCCTGTCACTATGCAGTCCAAGAGTCTGGCTCTTCTATGTATTCCAGCTGGATAGGTGAAGATAACAATAAGATTCTTCCCCACCCAGATTTCTCTTCTGAAGGCTGAAAAAAAAAAATAGCCCATGTTTCTCTCAGCCCCTTGTACATCATGTGCTGCAGTCCATTGCTATCTTGATAGAGCTCTTCTAATCTTACTCCAGTATGTTAATGTATGTCTTTATGAGGAGCTCTGAATGAAACATGGCACACCAAATACACTCTCACAAGTACTGAACACAGGATAGTAATTTTGTTCAACCTATTGTCTGCATTGTTGCTAATACAGCCTGGTAGGCACTTGGCCTTCTTTGCTGTCAGGGCACACTTCTGGCTCATTTTTAGTTTGTTCTACTGATATTTGCCTATTCAATCCATATTTTGCCAATTTTTCCAAGAAGACGTTATGGGAGATGACTGAAAGCTGTGCAGAAGTCCAAGTAAATGATATGGACAACTGTCCCCTCCATCCATAGAGCCAACTTTCTTGTCAGGTTTGGTAGGCACAGTTTGTTCTTAGTAAATCCATGCTAGTTGTTTCCAGTCATCTTTTGTCCATGTGCATGGGAATATGGCTTCCAGGAGGATTTACTTCATAGTCTTTGCAAGGACTGAAATTAGATTTGCCAACCCACAGTTCTCTAGGTCCTCATCCTTGAAGGTGGATTCTGGTCATCAGAAGTCTTGCTCACTTGCTATGATCTTTCAAACAGCTGGCCAACCTCACAGCAACATTGGCTATCTCCCTCAACATTGGTCAAGTGGTTTCCAGTTTTCCCTAGGCATTATTTACATGCCGTTTTCCTAGTCTTCCTTTGCTTCAGCCTTCCAGACTCTGCCAGTAAGCTCAAGAACCTGAGAGGCTCAAGGGTAAAATTTAGCAGTGAATACTGGATGCTGTGAGTATGCTCTATCCCTCAAAAGGTGCAGAACTAGTTATAATTTGCTTTAGCTCTTACAGACTAGTAGTGACAGTAGGGCAGAAGTACTGTATCCTTATGTTTTCTTGTGTATGTTTTTTCTAGGCATCAATAGAATACATCGTTTTCCTTCTGCGTGACTCTAGTAAAATAATGGTTCAGTTGCCTGAAGTTTCCTTCAGTTCGCCTTTAAAGAAGTTAGCTCTGAAAGGAATACAGAGACTGCTATTCCAGACCTCTTTCTATGATGCTACGTGTTGACAGGAGAAATTCCACTGCTGCTTCCCTTTTGGGCAGGACTATCTACTAGGGTGATGGACTGTTTTTCTCCAGTGTGTCTCCATTAGTCTTTGAATGTCTTTCTGCTGGGAAAATGAGCAAATGCTTCTTCAGGCACAGCGGGGTTCTCACCTTCATTAGGGTTCCAGTGAGTTCTGATTCAGTTAGGTCAGTCACTTCACTCAGATCTTGGTCATTGCCATTCTGGTAGCGCTAGTATTGCATAGGGGAATGTGTTTCTTCTGCTCCAAAGATGATCCAAGAGCCAGAGGCGCAGTTCAAGAGAATTGTCCCTTGCTGCTTCTCTGTTCAGTAGTTCATCCAAGAGTCACAAATTGTATTCAGTGATGACTCCCTTGCCAGGCATGTATGATAACTTTTGGGTCAAGGGACTCAGAAACATATGTAGAGAATGTTTCCATGTCCACTGCCTTGATCTGTAGGACTTTTGATGGTTTATACCACTGCAAGCTTCCATTACTCCATGTCCATTTTCACTATTTCTGCATCTAAATTGTTCATAGCAGGGATTGTTTCACTGAACCTCCAGGATTAATTATTCACCTCAAGTATGCTAGTTAAGATAGAATTACCCCCAAGTGTCAGAATCACTAAGGAATTTTCCCTTCGTCTGATGTAGGTATAACTTTGCAACAGCTTTTGGGGAAGGAGAAGAGGCTCTTACTGAGTCTCAAGAAAGAAATTTCTTCACTTTATATCATCATTGACTAATTATCAGGTGGTTTGTAGCTCAGTGCAAAAATAAGATTTTTTTGTTTCTGTATAGAAATCTTTCCAGGAAACACCAAAAGGAAAAGAGAAATAATTGACTGGCTGTTCTGAGTTAATTTGTGATTTTGTCTTTTAATGTGATACGAAAGGGACGCTTCATGAGAATGTTGATTCTTGCCTGGACCAGTACAGAGAATTCAGTGGAGATTGTGTCCCTTGGTGTCTCTGTAACAGTGTTACAGATAAAATAGTGGGCTATAACTACCATTTCAAAGATAGTATTTCTCTGACTAATTTTACAGGTAGCCATAGAGATTCTCTGAAACGCTAGGAAAGAAATTGTTTCTGTTAGAAAATGTTTTGTGTCTGAAGGCTTTGTTAGGCTGTCTATTCATCAGTGTTCTAGCATTGTAAGAGGACATCAAAATGCAAGTTTGTTCTCATCATGTAACAATGCTCAAAAAAGTATTGTCATGTGCATCAAATTTGTATGTACACATCAAGTACTGCAGTGTAGCAGCAACAGTGGTTTTTCCATTAACTTTATACTAAATTAATCTGAGAGGGAATAAAAGTAGCACTACTTTAAAACACCACTTAAAACTGTGTGATTACTTCAGTCTCCTGGAAGGTCTGTGGTGGTTTTTGTGTATGCAGATACAGTATCACAAGTTCTGGATTGGAAGAGCATACAATTTCAAGTGTTTACACAGTATTTATTCCAGGGGAGGAGGGGATGGAGAGGTAGTAACTCCTAGATTTCTTTCTTCATGTCGTAATCCATGATGTTTGTGTTCACTGTGCATATACGTGTAACCTATTACATGGTGAGATGGAGGGAAGTTGTGGGTTTTTTCTTAAATAACCCAAACTATAAGTCAGGCATTTATAGCTCACCTTCTATGGTGCTCAGCAAGTGGGCAGATGGAGAGAAGCATGCCTTTAAGAGCATTTTTTTGGTATGAATTTTTAGCTACTTAACTAGTTGCTCCGTGTTGTTTGACTTGAGTATCTCCCTTAAGTAGCCTTTAGTCCTTTTATGACTCAGGAAGGGTGAATTTTATCTGAAACATGTACATTATGTCTTTATAGCTTTGGGGGACATATAAGTTATTAATTTATCATTCTTTAAACTTGGTGTGTGACACGCTCAGGACCTTTAACAGCAAAATTCTTTCAGGTGATAAAGCTACATTTTGCTATCGTGAGTAAGGGAGTTGGGCCACTGCACCAGTGCCATTATGCTCTGTGGCTGTTGTCTGACAGTGTTCACCTCAAACAGATGGAGACTACTCTCTCCTACACCACTTTCTTTTTGCAATAGTAAAGATGACTGATCTGGTGATTGGGAAGGTGGTTACAGAGACTCACAAAATATTCATGTTTCTACTTCAGCATCAGTTCAACCTTTTTTAGCAGCATCATGCTAAATGAAAGTCAAAACAAGGCGTGTATCTTGGGCTCTTTGCCCTTGGTGCTGGCCTGGAACACTACCTTATCCACAACAATCATGATACACTTCATGATATGATTCAGCCCCAGAACTAGCAGTTTTAGCATTTCATTATGAAGCCCTTAAATGTTTAACTTGTGTTTCTGAGAATGTTGTGTCCAGTATGATGGAAGAATAACACCAAGACTCAACGTCGGTATTTCTGATGTCACCCTATTCAATACTTCAGTACTATTTTGATACTGAGGTGGATTAAGGGACACTTTACCTCTTCTTCAGGTGCCAACTACCAGAAATAAGTCATGAAAACCCATAAAATTATAATTCTCTTAAAGTCTTTTTTTCAGCATAAAGCTTCACCAACTTAGGTTAAACACAACTGTAAATAGAGATTTTTGGTTCAGTTTATTTCACAGAAGAGAGTTAAAATGAAATTGCAAATATGTGTACATAGGTTAAATACTTATCTTGAAGTTCATGTTAAAGTGTTCTTTTTAATGCCTTTTATAGCTGGCAACTTTACAGCAATCCCTCAACTTGTTGCAAAAAGATAAAGATTATCTTAATCGCCAGAACATGGAGCTTAGTGTTCGCTGTGCACATGAAGAAGATCGTCTTGAAAGACTTCAGATTCAGCTAGAGGATGCCAAAAAAGCCAGAGAAGAAATGTATGAGAAATATGTTACATCCAGGTAAGTTATTGGCTGTTCACGTCTATAAGTAGACAAGTTATTTCATGTTTTCTCTTGTTTCTTGCACAAATCTTGTTTAATTAAAAATAATTTTAACTTTCAGAAAGTTTCTAGTTACTTTTTTGTAACTAGAAACAGAACACTTCTGTTGGGTCTTAATGTGTATCACGAATTTTTTTTTTTTAAACTTGTGATATAAGACTGTAGTAGTGGAGATGTCAGCATTGAAAGTTTATGGCAACTATTCAGAGGTGTATATAAAAATTTATGGGGGTAACTGCAATTAATTACAAAAGAGAGAAAAATTCTTTCAAGTGCATGTTACATATCTTACCTTCATGCCACCCCAAATGACCTTTATTAAAAACAGTATTTGAAAGACAACTTAAACTATTATTGCAGAATAAAATATATTTAATTTTTACAAATGTTAGATGTAGCACCTAGTATGTTTGGTATCAGCTGCTAGAGCTATCAGTCTTTCATATCTCAAGTTTGAGTACAGATTCTGTAAATGTAGCTTTGAGAAATAGATTGATCATTGTATGCTAGCCGCAATGGTAAATAGTGTCAAGTCCTTATGATACTTGAATTGGTGTAGATGTATGTATGGGATGTTGAACAGGAAACATTACACTATTCAGCTGTATGTCTTGCTGCATATGTAATGCTATACTAAAAAACTTCATAGAATCATGGAATATCTCAGGTTGGAAGGGACCCATAAGGAGCATTGAGTCCAACTCTGCTCCTTGCAGGACTACTGAAAACTGAATCATATTGCGAAGAGCATCATCCAATTTCAAACAACACAACATTTTTTTTTTTTTTTTTTATTCAGGGTTATCCAGTTCATGTTATTTCTCTACATCTAGATGCTACAAAATGTAACTTTAATATATATCCTCAAATACATCAAATATTTGCATGTATGTACTTCATTTTTTGGTTAGCAGTGTCCTTAAAAAAAAGAAAAAGAAAAACAAAACAAAAAACCAACCGACCTGTTGATAGAATGAATGAGATTAGACTCTGAAGTAGATTCAGCATCTCTTCAGTTGCTTCCTTCTGTTTGGATCAAGAAGGTGGAACTGCAGTCAGCATCTATACATCTCGTGTCCTTGTATAACAAAGATGAAGTATGATAATATGAGTCTCCTCTAATACAACTAAAAGACAAAATGTTATCTAAATAGAAATAGGAGAGCACTCTAGTGAAATTATCAGCTGTGGAGTTACAGCCTGTATCAGAAGTGTTTTTAATACTATTTTTCATTTCAATGCAGTCACTTAAACATTTTTAAAATTTATTTTACATGTATGTATCTCAGAACTATGTTTGCCTGGAGCTTCTGTGTTCTAAATAATTTTTAAGGCTTACTTTTAAAAGACATTTTTAAAAAATCACGTAGGTCTGAGCAGTCTTCCTCTAGAAATGTGCTTGTAAGCAATGACTCTTGTAGCTAGATTTCAATTTCTAGAAAACAACTGTGAAATACTTACCCTGTAATAACGGTGTACAGGCCCATTTACAGAGCTGTCTCCATTTGAGGAAGCTAGAAAGAGATGTATGTAGCTTGCCTCTACCACCGTTTGAGATACTGTGCAAGCCTTCTTCATTGTCCTCTGGAATCTCAGAGGTCTCTTGTCTCTTACAATTCGATACCAATTAAAGAGAAATTCTCTGATTCTTACTTTGCCTATAGAGATCTCAATACTGTCACTGGGATTCTGTACTGTTACCAAATCGCTCTCTTGACATCATTGGTGTTGGTGGTTCTCTTCATACTGCTAGTTTTCATAGGATAGATATTAACTGTAATGAATAATGCAGGTATGTCTGCTCTCCTCTCGTAACCGTTATTGTCTTTTGCAGGGATGCTATAGCGTAGCAGAAAAGACAGTGTAGTGTCTTGAACAGCAGGTGTAGAACTGCACTGCAGCTTGGGCAGCCTGGGTTTCATTCAAGGTTCCACTGCTGACCCGGTGATGAACTTTGAATAAGTCATTTCATAATGTAAAAATGTAATGTAAAGTGTAAAAATGTTAATGTAAGATGTCTTTTGTAAAATGAGGGTAATAGTATACTTTTGGAAAGTGCTCTAAACCTGCATATGATCTGCAATATTGCAGGAGCTGTCTTTTCTTCACATTTTCCCACGCACGTGTACACACGTTGTGTGCACCTTCTGAGACCGTGTCCCATAGTGGAGATTCCTGTCTGTTCAGCAATTTAAACCATCCATCTGTCAGGTCAAATATCTATGGTGTTAGGTTTCTTCTAGAAAGCTCTGCAGAATCGTATTTATTTGTTAGATAAATTAGAGAGGTACGAAAGTAGAGCAGGAGAAAACTGTCCCAACTAATGCGTATTTTGCAGTCCTGAATGCTACCCTGAGGTGACATCAGTTTGGGTAATAAGCTTCTGCTTGCTACCTTTTGAAGAATTTGAGGCTTTTAAATGCTCATGTCACGTCTGGATGTCTTTTGGTTGCAGTAGTTCAGGAATGAAGATGATAAAAACAAACCCAAGTATCTATTTTTAGAAATAAAGAATAACTCACCTTCTGGTCACTGTCAGAAGTACTGGCATTGGGAGCTGTAGTTAGAAAATTACAGACTTTGGAAACCGAGGGATTAACCTGCGACATCTTAAAAAAGATACACTTCAAAATAGGTTGAGATTGTGGCATAAGGAATGATCACAGCTCATAGCTACAGATCTTGGGAATCTATGTGTAAGCACAGACCAACATGAACGAGATCCTTTTATATGTTTAATCTGAAAACGCAATCCATAGTTGCATTGGGATGCTCAGATCACGTTTAGTTTATTCATGGCATAAAGCCCTATGAATAACAGGCCTGGAAGGAAGCTCATTAAAGCCTGCTGCTTGAAGAAGACAAAACAAGTTGATAAGGTAAAAACATTTTTAAATTAGTGCTCAAGCAAAAGACTGTAACACCAAGCCAGGAGTAAAAATGATAGTCCTTTGCTTTAGCAGCAACTTGGTGTTTATTAAGAGGCGTTGGCAGGATGGTCAAGCTATACACTCAGAACGTGTCCTTTACTATACCATTTGTTTATTTTAGTGATCATAAAGATAAGCATCACTGTCTTCTGGTGACATCACTGTAGGTGTTCAGGACTTTTTCAGATTCTTCTGATTTTTTCAGTGAACCTTCCTGATTTTTAGCAGTGTTGCTATGGGAGGGAAGGTGTAATTTCTGCAATGACAGAAACTTATTTTTGGCAAGTAGTAATGGTAATAGCAAATTGTCTAAGTACCGAGAAAACGGTGATGCTTATTAATTCTTCATGTAAAAATTGTATCCTGAAGTTCTTATTTTCAGCTCTCTTTTTTTTTTTTTTTTTTTTTTTTTTTTTATTATAAATTCTTCATTGTATCTAAGATGTTCATGAAGTATTTTGCTGTTGTATGACACAACTGAGGAAGGAGAGGAGACAAATTTACCTTTACATTGAAGAGTCAACTGAAATTCAGTGTCTCAATAAAAAGAAAACAGGAAAACCTGGACAGCAGCTATTCTGACACTTAAATATTTTGGGACTTTTAATTAACGTGGAGGTGTTTTGGGGCAACTCAAGTACTGATTTCTAAAAGTTACGGACTGTCTCATAATTGGAAATCGAAAAAAATCTCAAGTCTTTTACGATTGTAAATACACATTTCTTCATAAACATGCTTTTATTTCCAAACCTGTATTTCCTACCAGATGCTTCATTGCTGATTGATTGTTCTTGAACATTAACTAGATGCTGTAAAATTTTAACATTCCTTAGCTGTTAAGTACTTAGAACATAAGCCTTTTTTTGTAGTTTTGTAAAAGTTCTTTATGGGATTCCCTACAATCTGTCATGGGCTTCCAAAGTTACAAAAATATGTCAATATTACTCTGAAGTGAAATTCTTTTGTCCTGGAATCTTCTGATATCTGGAGAGGTGCTCCAGCCCTCTGATCATCTTCATGGCCCTCCTCTGGACCTTCTCCATCTGGTCCGTGTCCTTATGTTGGGGGCTCCAGAACTGGACGCAGTACTCCAGGTGGGGTCTCACCAGGGCAGAGTAGAGGGGGAGGATCACCTCCCTTGACCTGCTGGCCACACTCCTCTTGGTGCAGCCCAGGATGTGGTTGGCCTTCTGGGCCGCAAGAGTGCATTGCTGGCTCATGTTGAGCTTCTCCTCTACCATCACTCCCAAGTCCCTCTCCTCGGGGCTGGTCTCGATTCGTTCTCCGCCCAGCCTGTATTTGTGCCTGGGATTGCCATGACCCACATGAAGGACCTTGCACTTGGCCTGGTTGAACTTCATGAGGTTCGCATGGGCCCAACTCTCCAGCCTGTCCAGGTCCCCCTGGATGGCATCCCTCCCTTCCAGCATGTCGACGGCACCACACAGCTTGGTGTCACTGGCGAACTTGCTGAGGGTGCACTCTATCCCACTGTCCATGTCGCCGACAAAGATGTTGAACAGGGCCGGGCCCAACACGGACCCCTGAGGGACGCCACTGGTGACTGGTCTCCACTTGGACATTGAGCCATTGACCACCACTCTCTGAGTGCGGCCATCCAGCCAACTCCTTATCCACTGAGTGGTCCATCCATCGAACCCATGCCTCTCTAGTTTAGAGAGAAGGATGTCGTGCGGGACAGTGTCAAAAGCTTTGCACAAGTCCAGGTAGATGACGTCCGTTGCCCGTCCCTTGTCCACCGATGCTGTCACCTTGTCATAGAAGGCCACCAAATTGGTCAGGCACGATCTGCCCTTGGTGAAGCCATGTTGGCTGTCACCAACCACCTCCTTGCTCTCCATGTGCCTTAGCATGGTTTCCAGGAGAATCTGCTCTATGACCTTGCCAGGCACATGTTACGTGACTAACCAATGCCAATTTAAAAAAAATAAATAAAGAATATGCAGACAACTTCTCTTTATCCCCAATTAAATATTGTTTATTCCTACTTGATTTTCACTCAGCTTATGTAACAGCATAGGCTAATATGTATTTCAAGCAATTTGTGAGGAAAATAAGTAAGAATGAAAATAAAATGTAAAATCAGAAGTGCTCTGCTATATTTGTACAACTGTACCTGAGGTTTTGATGTTTTGGCCGGTGTAATTAATTTTAGATTTCCATGTTGTGTATTTGTTTGTTTACAGAGACCACTATAAAGTAGAATATGAGAAGAGACTGCAGGAAGAGCTGGAACAAATAAGGGTGAAAACAAATCAAGAAATCGAGCAATTAAGAAGCACTTCAAAAGAGATGTATGAACGTGAAAACAGGTAGATAAGATGCAGGCAATAATCTAATAAGGGCAAAAATCATCAAGTAATGGTTTGTGCATATGTATAATCAGAGTTGACTGGCTCTTTGAGAGGTGATCAAAATGTGAAAATTTAAGTTCAATTATAAAACTGATGAGAATCTTGTAAAAACTAAAATGAAATTATACCTATATAGTAAATATATGGTGTTATATTTATTATTAAATTATGGACATCCAACATTGTCAATTAAAAGTATTCATAAAATTAATGTTGTAGATAAACAATGGTTTGCAGTTTGTTCAGATGTATAGTGTTAATTAACTAATACAAAATGTGTTGGTTTACCTGTCGTGCTACATGGAAAACCCAGGAAACCAGGAATAGAAGGTGTTGATGCAGAAAGTAAAGCAGAAAAAAGGAGGGAAACCAATAAGACTTACGCCTTCCTAAAATAAGTCTATTTGAGATTGTTTATAGCATTATGACTCAAAAAAAGCACTGATTTCCTCTAAATTATTGTAAAATCCTCTTTTGAAGAAGATTCTAGTCCTGCAAAGACCTGCATATTGAATTTGTGTATGTTATCTTGTTGAATACCATGGAATTATGTTCAGAGTTAGGCACATACATAAGCCTTTAGAGATCTAAGGATTTGGACTTTTGGCACTGGATTTCTTTTTGAGCTTGCTTTTTGCCCCTTTTATTCCTTTTAAATTGGAAGAATACTAAATAATTCATTATAACTTCATTGTAGATGTCCTGAAAGTGTCTTGTGTGGAGAAGGAAATGACTGTAGTAAGAAGATATTTGTAGCATCAGCATCTGTTCCTCTAATAGGTAGTTTTGTTACTGCTTGGAAGAGTGAAAAAAGAACATGACTCCTGCTGTCTATTTTCCAGTCAAGTGAGAGGTTCTAATTTAAAAAAAATTACATCATTGTGTAGATTTACATGTGTCAGTAAAATTATATATACACACACACATATAAATCCACACCGCTTCCTGTATGCAAATCTATTTTGAATTAGAAAGTATGAATTTAAAACTCCACTATCCAAGGAGATTTGACAAGGGTCTGTATATCATTGAGAAAGTTACTGAAATATATTTCATTTGTATCTGGAATGAATTTACAGAAGCTTTGTTCCTCATTTCAAAATAACTACTTCTGAAATGTAAATCCTTTAGATTTGACTTCGTATTTTGCAAAAAAGGATTTTTAGTGTATGCTCTTTCTATAAAGTACTAAAAAATTCCACCATAAAACAATACTTCCCAGTCTGATGTGCCACTCAAGGGTGAGACAAATGGAACGCCAAATTGTAAGCAAAGAAGTTTGCAATGAACTTGTGTGATGTGATGAGATGCGGATTGTGACTGAAAATAAAGCTAAGATGCTGATTTCATCTTCAGTCTCAAAGCACAGAATGGTGTTAGAGCTAAGCTAATCTAATATTCAGTTGCTCTTACTCCTTACCACTTTGCCAAGCCTGATGTTTCCCTTGAATTTGCTGGCACTTATTTTACACATGGATGAGTCAGTTCAAGAAGCTAAAATGGTGGGAGGGACCAGTAGAAAGATGATGCTTAATTTACTTGGGATCAGTTTCACTTGTTTGGTTGTACTAAGCATTGCCTATACTTGCATTAGCATGCATGAGTGAATTCACAGGACATGTGAATGTCTGCATGAGGTTTGAGTTTGGATTAGCCGTAGTCTATTCCCGTAGATCAAACACAATGCAGTAGTTTTGAGCATGTTAGATTCTCTCCCTGAACGCATCTTCTGACTTGATTTAATCTGACTGGAATCCAATTTGCGCGTTCTAGAATAGTTCAGGGATGTGAACTGAAGTGCAACAAATAGCAGTTGCTAAGAGGTTTATTTAAAAAACTAATATAGATGCCCTTGTGCTTTTGCTTCCCTTCCCCTGCCCTCATCTCACCCTTTTTTTTTTTTTCTCATAGCTGTTCATGAATCTGTAGGTAGTATTTCTGTCCCGTTTTAGAAGGGTACTTTCACATGTATGATAGGCATGCTATATACACCTGATGGTCCATGTAGCCTCTATGTGCCGCCGTCATACCGGTGCTTTGTCTTGTAAAATCACAATCACACAGTCTGAAAACTCGCAGTATCACTAGTGTGCTTCCTGCCTCTGCGTTCTGGTTTTGGCTGGGATGGAGTTAATTTTCCTCTCAGAAGCCAATGTGTTTTGGATTTCATTATGTGAAGATTGTTGATAATCATCCTGATGATGCAAGCTGTTGCTAATGAGACCAAGGACACTGTCTGGCTTGCCAGGTCTCACTAATGTGCAGGTGCAGGGAGCTGGGAGGGATACAGGCAGAATGATTGACCCAAACTGGCCAAAGAGAGTATTCCACGCCGTAAACCTCTTGCTTAGTATATCAAAGGGGATTGGCCAGCGAGGGTATCAGTCTCTTTCTCTCTCCCTCTTGCTTCTTTGCTGGCTGCTCAGTTTCGTTTCAGTGATCGCTGCTCAGGATGGGCTGTATCAGTCATTGGGACCTTGGGTGGTGAGAAATAGTGCATTGTTAGTTTTGTATATTTTAGTATCCTTATATTCTGTTGTTATTATCATTTTCCTTTGCTATTCTAGTAAACTGTCTTCAGTTTTCCTTTCTTCCCAATTCTCTCCCCAGTCCCACTGGGGAGGGAGACGGTGAGTGAGAAACTGTGTGGTGACTAGAGCTAAACCACAAAGGATGCTAAACTTTTGTTGAAAATATTTCAACAGAAGTTATACCACATCTGTAATTGTAATCTTTTTGGTTGAGTAGTACTTCATTTATGCCATTTTTCCTTCACTTGCATTTTCAGTTGATGAGCCATTCAGTTAAGCAAAATAGTTTACTCTCTAAACGAGTCACTTTATATCTCCTACCATTTAATTTTTATCCCACTGCCATTACTCTAGTCTTAAGGATACAACATTGCACTCCTACTCAGAGAGATAGTGTGCTTGATCTTATTGCTGTTAACAAAATTAATTACCACATTCTTGTATTTTGGTATGAGTCAATTTTAAAGAACCTACTTTCAAGATCAGTCCCTGGATTTAATTGGTAAATTCTGTAGACCAGTAACTCAATTTTTAAATAAAATTTTGTTATCTTTCTTTCATAGCCAGTTAACTGTTACATAATTCTGCTGTTAATTCTTCGTAACTATTTCCTATTTATATTAATTTCTTTGAGTTCAGAAAAGTACCATTGATAACATTTCCTTAGTCTAGAAAGTAGTCTTTCATCCAAAAATTGTATACCTTTAGTGTGATTAAGCTGACCTAGGATAACATTTACATGGGCTTAATAATTTTCCATTTACCTCTAAATCTAAGAGCTTTCTCTTCAAAATCTGCCTGAGACTATAATTTCACTTTGCTTTAAGTGGAAAGTTCCTGTGGGAACAGGGGGGGGAGGTGGGAGAAACAACCTTCATGGGAAGAGCTTGGATGCATCTACATTAACAGTTTAGTTCAGGTGAAGAATGTAGGTTTTGAAGTGAAACTTGCTAGTCATTGCTGCTTGTCTCGCAGTCTGTGCTTGGATTTGTGGTATTGTGCTCACATTTGTAACACATGAGCAGGATTCCTTTTAGCTGAAACAAAATTGAAAGGAGTTTCTAAGATCATGTAATATATTCCAAATGCTAGTGAGCGTTCAAGTCACAGGAGCAAAGTAGGAATGAAGTAAAATCCTCGAACAGTCAACAACACAGGTGTCTGTTCCTCAGTAACCACTGTTTGCTCTGCAAATTGACTGTTACTGTGTTGCACTAAACACACTTCCACTTAGTACACTTTACTGCAATGTTATGCTGCAAACAGACTGCAGATTAACAGACTATTAATGCTTACATAATTTTTTAACACAAATATTATATGTATTACAATTCTCATTTGTGTCAGTGAAATAATAATGAAGTAGTTTGCAAGTCTTGACTAATTCTTGGCTAAAAATTGAAAAATTATAGAGTAATTGCAATAAAACATTTGTTATTTTATAGCTCTGTACAGATCAAAAATGATGCAAGCAATAGAAGCCTGAAGGAGACATCAATGATATGCAGTAATCTATAGAATCATAGAATGGTTTGGGTTGGAAGGGACCTTTAAAGGTCGTCTAGTTCAACCCCCCTGCAAGGAGCAGGGACATCTCCAACCAGATCAGGTTGCTCAGAGCCCCATTCACCCTGACCTTGAACATTTCCAGGCATGGGGCATCCAGCACCTCTCTGGGCAACCTGTGTACCCTCATCTTAAAAAAATAAATAAATAAATTTCCTTATCTCTAGCCTAAATCTACCCTCTTTTAGTTTAAAACCATTATCCCTTGTCCTGTTGCTACAGGCCTTGCTAAAACATTTGTCCCCATCTTTCCTGTAGGCCCCCTTTATGTACTGGAAGGCTGCTCTCAGGGCTCCCTGGAACCTCCTCTTCTCTAGGCTGAACTTTCTCAGCCTTTCCTCGTAGGAGAGATGCTCCAGCTCTCTGATCATTTTTTTGTGGCCATCCTCTGGACCGTGTCTGTGTCATTTTTGAGGCTGCTTCAACTGGTCCATGTCTTTCCTGTACTGAGAGCTCCAGAGCTGGACACAGTACTCCAGGTGGGAACTCACAAAAGCACAGCAGAGGGGCAGAATCACCTCCCTCGACCTGCTGGCCACAGCTTTTTTGGTGCAGCCCAGGATGTGGTTGACTTTCTGGGCTGCAAGTGTGCGTTGACAGCTTATGTCCAGCTTTTTATCCACCGGTACCCTGAAGTCTTTCTTGGCAGGGCTGCACTCAATCCCTTCATCCCTCAGCCTGTATTGATAGTAGGGGTGGCCCCGACCCATATACGGGACGTTGCATTTGGTCTTAGTGAACCTCTTGAGATTTGCATGGGCCCACTTCTCTAGCTTGTCCAAGTCCCTCTGGATGGCAGGCTTGTCAACTGCACCACTCAGCTTGGTGTCATCAAGTCCTATATATCAGACTAACTAGCTAATTAGTTGTATGTGGAAGTAGGATTCTCATGCCTAGCTAACCTTTCCTTGCTCTGTCATAAAAGTTACGAGTCAACTCAGCTAGGAGGACAGCATTCCCCTTTATTGGAATGTATTTAACTCCTACAAAAAAAATAGGTAATTTATAGTTCTAGTATTCTAGAATTATTGACATATTTCTACATATAAATAGGTGGTTTGGTAATTGTTTTTAGAATTTCAGAACTGGAAACTTTGCCGGTGCATATGAAAGTAATCTGAAGTAAAGCCTCTGTAATGAATAGGCACGCAGATAGACAAACCCTTCTATCATTCTGTGAGAACTGAAAAGGGAAGTATGGAAGTCAAGATCAGTCGGTAGTAATTCATGAAACAAAACAGTCTTTTTCCTAACAGATTCTTGACATAATAACTTTTGTTTCCTTCAGAAATTTGAGAGAAGCAAGAGATAATGCTGTAGCTGAAAAAGAAAGAGCAGTTATTGCTGAAAAGGATGCTTTAAGAAAATATGATCAACTCTTAGAACAGTAAGTATCTTTTAAAATTCATATAAAAAATCTAAAGGTATAACTATATTTATATCTAAGGAGTTATAGATAGGAGGAATGACTGCTTTGGCTTTCTGCTTATAAAGAATGAATTGAATTACAAACATTTTGTTTAAATGAAGTTACAGATATAATTCTAGTAGTAATATTTTTTTTCCGTTACCAGTGCAGTAACAATATGAATGTTTGATTCTTCTCCTACAATACCATAAAGACAAGCGAACATAATTATGTATCCCATAGCCAGAATGTGGATTTCATACTGTACAGTAGCAGTGGTCAAACTCTGAATGTGTTCTGTTGTTTGTTTTTTTTTTTCTTTAGTTGAAAGTAGAAAACTATTTTGTATAATGGCTTCAATGAATGGGGTTTTTTTGTAAAATATAGATAGAGAGCAGTAATCAGGAAAGTTATGCTTGCTACATGCTTCTTTTCTTACTGCTGTCTCTTCTCAGTCTTTTGTATTCCATGTATAAAACATAGTGTCTATAGAAAAGTACAGTTCTGTTCATATGCAGAAGGAAACTATGATTTTCTGCTTGTTTAGAAGCTGTCATACTATCCTGTTCTGCAGTGCTTTATCGGTACTTTTTGTAAATTTAGAATATTAGCTATGGTAAATTATGAGGTAAATTTAAACTTTAGACAGTAATCAAAGCTGTTTAGGCTAAGTTTGTCATGTGTCCTTAATTTTGGACTTGATTCATTGTTTAATACAAATCTTTTTTTCTAAAATGAAAAGGTCAGTTCATTAACCAACCGTGCTAGCTAGTCATCTACTCAAAGAAAGTGAATTTCACTAGATGTGAATCTTTTTTTGCTTCAAATTGTTTTTTACTGTAAGTAGTAATCCGTTAAAATATTGATAACTTAAGCATAGGCACAAATTAATTAAAGCTTTTAATTTTTATGTATAACACCTAACTGAAGAAACAGCATTACCTAAGGACTGGAAAAAAATGTTATTGCTAACTAGTGGTGTGAAACAATAGGAGTAGTTCTAGAATAAACAACATGGGTCAGAGGACTTGATATCCACACTGAGTTTCAGGGGTTTGACTTCTGATTAGTTCTGGTTTGGGCTGAATGGGCCCAAGGATGCTGAATGCCTTTTAGGTGGTTAGAGTGCATTGTAGGTGTTCTTGAATTCTCAAAATGGAATTCGATTCACAAACTCGGAGATGTTGGCTCTATGATGCAAATCAAAATGTGGAAATCAAAGCTGGTAAAGTGGGGACAACCGGGAAACTTGGTTCAAAACTGATCTCCTGAGTCAAAATAAAATGCTAATGTGAGTCAACCATGTGTTTCTTTCTGATGAGACTCCTAACTTTCACTGTGATAAGACTTACTGTGGCATGTGGGGAGTTCATATCTAACTGCAAGCTCTTCTGGAAAATAGGTCTGGCATGCGATAATTTGATTATGCATTTTCTTGATTTTAATGAAGATACCAACTTTATAATTCTTACTATATTTATTTTTAAACTTACGAACCATGGAGAAAATACTTTTCTGTTCTGCTGTATTCCCTCTCGTATAATGTGTCATTTTTTTTCATATTGTTACTTTTTTGAAGAGGTACATTCCCCTGCAGTCATAAACATAAGATTTTAAAATGCGAGCTTTAGATAGGAAAAAAAGAAAGTTAGTAATATACTATTTGTTGTAATCTTGTTTGCTGTGCTTATGCTCTGTCCTCCTGTAGCTTTTTCTTGTGATAAGCTCTCCAAGTAAGTAAAACTCTCCTTTCCTCAATTTAAGTAAGTTGGGAAGTTGATTAATACTGGTTTTTGGAGTTCAAAGTAGTATATTATTCTTCAGAAAATTATGCTTTTCAGAGGAAAATAAACTTCTACTTGGGAAAACGGAAAACACATACTTCCCTTCTTTGAAATGTAAGTGTCTGTCCTTAAAACTACTTCATTTCTAACTACAGTACACGTGTAGTTTTCCACATTCCAAATCATCTACCCAAATGGACTACAAAGCAACAAAGTGGCATGATGAGATGAAATAAATACCTTAACTTAAAAGACCCCAACTTCTGAATTTAATGTGGGCTGACACATGGCAGTTCTGTGGAACAAAGAAATTTTCTAATATCACCAGAAAACCCTGAACTAAGAAAGGAATACCTGTGTTGTCCAATTCTATATTTAAGTGATTATAACAGCTAGTTCTACTTTAGTGAAAACAAGGTGACTCATCATAGTTACCACTGGTATCATAATCTGTATAAACAAACATGTTTGAAAGCTTCAGAAGTATGTGGAATGTTGACTGGCCTGAATAGTGGTTAAATAAAGCCCCTGGCGAGTCTTGTGATCAGAAGTGTAACTAATACCCAATTTTCTAGTCAAGTGCAGTTATTTTCATTTTTCTTACTGATGTTTGTGGTAGCTTTTTGTAAATAGCTGTTTACAAATGCCAAGAAAATACCAAAGTGACAATATTAATGAAGGAATTACGCTGAGAAAGAATCTACTGTTTCAGCCTCAAAGTAGATCACCATGATGTCAGGATGTAAGTTTTGTTGCTCTCTGCTGTTATAGAGCTTTAAATTCTGTATGGGAATCTGTGTTGCGTTTACCTGTGTCAATGTCATAGTTCAGCCCCGATCGGGACCAGACTACGCAGTCTCTCTCCCACTCCCCCCACCCTCCGAGAGAACAGGGGGAGATGGTATAAGGAAAAACAGCTCGAGGTTTGAGATAAGGACGGGGAGAAATCCTTAAAGTTACCATTATGGGCAAAACAGACTCGACTTGGGGAAAACCATTCATTTATTTCTAAAACTAGCAGGAGAATGAGACAGGGAACAAGATAACCTCCCCCCACCCCTCCCTCTTCCCGGGCTTAACATTATCTCTACTACCTTCCCCTCCCGAGCGGCACAGGGGGGAAAAGGGAATGGGGGTTGCGGTCTGTTCATCACGCGTTGTTTTACACCGCTACTTCACAGCTGGGGGAAGAACTCCTCACATTCCTCCCCTGCTCCTTCGTGGGGTCCCACCCACGGGCCACAGTCCTTCGTGAAACTGCTCCGGCGTGGGTCATCTCTTCCACGGGGTGCAGTCCCTCCTGAACAGCTGCCCCAGTGGGCCCTCCACGGGCCACAGCCTCCTTCAGGCATCCACGGGCTCCAGCGTGGGCTCCTCCACGGGCTGCAGGTGAATCTCTGCCCCTCCATGGACCTCCATGGGCTGCAGGGGGACAACCTGCTCCACCATGGTCATCACCACAGGCTGCAGGGGAATCTTGGCCAGGAGCTGCATTACTCCTCCCCCTCCTTCTTCACTGACCTTGGCATCTGCAGGCCTTCCTCACAACAGGCTGGCAGACGCCTCTCAGGATTCTTTTTACATCTTATTCACTTCTCATCTCCTCTCCACTTCTTGCAGCCAGGCCGGGCTGAGCTGGGCCCAGTGGGCCGCCTGGCAAGAGGCCAGAGGGTGAGGCCTGCAAGGCCCACAAGGCTCGCGCCTCCCCCTCTCTGCCGCCACTCAGCTGCTTCACATCTTCTCTCCTTTTTTTTCTGTTTTCCCCTTCTTAAATACGTTATCACAGAGGCGTTATCACGGGACATTCTGCTCCCAATCGGCTCAGCCTTGGCCAGCAGCGGGTCCGCCCTAGGCCCGGCCGAGTCCACTGAACAAAGGGGAGCAACTTCTAGCAGTTTCCTACAGAAGCCACCA